>JAANBB010000363.1:0-41462 GCA_014621425.1 Cylindrodendrum hubeiense
AGTGGCAGCGACAGCGGCAGTGGCAGCGACAGCGGCAGTGGCAGCGACAGCGGCAGCGGCAGCGGGAACGGCAGCTGCAGTACGGCGGGCGACAAAGGTGACAAAGAAGACGACAGGCGATCGGTTCGACAAAGGCGGTACGAAGGCGGTTTAGGAAGAGAGAGGAGCGAGAGAGGGGAGCGAGAGAGAGAAACGAATGTTGGGAGCGTATGATGGCACGCCGTGAGGAGAGACAAGAGAGACAAGAGGACGGGAGAATGCAGGACAGAGATCAGAGATGTAAGGGCCAAGGTTTAAGGTAGAGTCCGGCGACTCGCGGTACCTCTGGGGACCCGGCCTTGTTTGGTTTGGAGGTTCCGCCCCAGCGCAAACCAAACAAGGCAATTAATTACCCTTCGGACAGTGCAGAACAACGATGGATTCAATGTGGAAAGAGTGGAGAGGGAGGGGGCAGACCGGCCAGGATGGGACGGGCAGGAGAATGGGATGGGGGACGCAAAGTGGCAGAAGTGGGTGTGCGAGGACGCCACAGACGGGTCACAGATGGGTCGCGGTTGGGTCACAGATGACGGCCCTTGGAGGACGGATGTGCTTGGGCGTTGTTGCAGCGCGGTACGTGCAGTGTAACCTCCGAAGGCGAAGTTCCAGTGGCCGAGTAGCGTCGGGCCAGGCGCTCCAGGGGACTCAAGGGGACTCAAGGGGGCATCATTACCTTATTACCACCTGCTGATGCCGGCCATGGGTACCTGAAGCCCGCCCAGGGAGCGTGCTCTGTGCTTGGTGGCTCCCACATGTCTGCTCCACACCTGTGTCTGTGCTGTGCAATGCTGATATGCAGCGCTGCTATGCGGCGGCGCACCGGATCGTCAGAGTGTGTACTTGGTCGGCTCGTTAAAGGCCCCGGCGCCAGCATTTCTTTACCTGATCTGACATTGTGTGCTCGGCTATTTCCAGCACCAAGGTTAGTCAGTTGGTATGTGAGTACGTAGGCACCGGCGATGAACCCGACTCAGGGCAGACAGGCATCGCGGCGCAGTATGCTGCACTCGGTACATACCAGGTAGGTTAGGTAGGTTAGATAGGTAGGTAGGTACGGTACGGCACATATGCCTATACGGTACAGGATGCGCTTGTCCCTTTTCTCCTTGGTCCGCTGCCGTCGACCTAGGCTCCTAGTTCGTTTAGGGGGGGGATACCGGTCTTGTTGGCGGGTTCTGGGGGATGCCAAACTCCTAACCTTGGTAGGTGGTCCCGTCCAGTGGAGTCCGGACTAGCGAGGTCAAAAGACGGGAGTCATGACCGGCTGCGTCCAAAGGGAACTGAACATGCCCGAGTGCAGCAGCTCTGCGGCGGAGTCCTACATCCGTACATACGTAGTAACACAGCATCAGAGACAGTGGCTGGCTGCCGCTGCGCTGTCTGCGCTGTCTGCGTTGTCTGCGCCGTCTGCAGAGAGGCGTTGGCGCAAAGAGTCGCGAACAGGGTCGGCCTCTGTGCGTGACACAGGTGACACAAAACAAAAACGGCCACTGGAAGGGGGCTGCATCGAGCGTCTCCATGTCTCCATGTCCCCATCCTTTCGCGTGTGTGTCTTGGACGACAGACCAGGCAAGGGACCATCTTCTCCTCTCTCTCCAATCTCTCCACCATCGGTCCAATCCCCCAATCCCCCAGGACTCGAGACCCAGACCAAACCAGAACGGCCAGGGGGGCTTTGGCCCGCAGAACCCTTGTTTGGACTCCACCGGCTCCCAGAGTCCAAGCCGTTTCTGGGCCGTGGTGCGGCAGGGGACTGTGCAGCCACCGGGTCTGGGGTACATTGGCCATCCCCATGACCGCTCATTTCACTCTGTCCCGGCCATTGTGGTCATTTGTCGTTGCCCGTTGAAGTCGACGGCGCCTTACCACGTAGTACGGAGTATTGGAGGCTTGGACGCCGTCCTCTTGGGGCTGCTTGGGGCTGGCTGGCCCCGGTAAGCCTCGCGTCGGTCGCCCCTCGGTCGCTCCCCATCGCAACGGCAGATGAGTGGTGGATGGCTTTGACAGCCCGGCCTTGCAGCGAAGCCTGGTCAGCCTCAGCCGACACGGGGACCCGACTCCAGAGGATCCTCTTCTTACTGGGTCCGTCAGAGGCTTGTATAGTCTTGATGCCGGCGAGGACGAGCGAGCCTCTCACAGACGAGCATCTTGGACTTCGCCTCTTCTTCGCCTCTTCATCGCCTCCTGTTAGGTGTCCCCATGCCTTGCCAGGCCGCCTCCGCCTTTCTCTTCAGCCGCCGGCGCCCTTGTCAACTTGTCCCCGACACTGCTCAAACCTGTCCGGTCTTGGTCGAGTCGCAGGTGGCGACCCATTTGCGAGCCCTGGCATGCAAGCCTGACGGAACGGGCATGTCAAAAAGTCGCCCCTGTAGGCCAGTGGACACCACCCCAATCCACAACTCGCCTCTGTGATGCGTCAGGCCAACTAGAATTACAGCGCTTGAGCACGTAGCCCCCAGCTGGCTCCAGCTCCCGCCCGCTGGTCCCCCCCCCCAGATGTATGTTTTTTTATAGCAATTCCAGCAGCCCCGTCGAGGCACTAGCACAGCACCGACTCACTTAGACCAACCCGAGCCAAAGGCAATCTGCACGCGTGTCGATTGAGCGAGGGATCAGCAGAATGGGATTTTCTGACATTGCGGGAGATAGCCATTGACTTCTATTCCTGGCCGCCCCCCAGTCAGACTACTGCCTGCGAGCGTGTACGGTCCACCTACCCAGCCAAGCCACGTTGTGTGTTACAACTTGCTGCCGCGGCGATGGCGGGGTCCAGCAGAATCGACATGGCACCTTTCCACGACAGTTGACGTGAGGGCGGCGGCTTCGAGTAATACCGCCAGGTCCCCTGATGCCAGCCGTCGTCATCAAAGGCGACCCCGGCTGCTCGGTTGATCTTGGAGCTTACTCGCTTCCACCGAGACTGGAGACGTGGCCGCCGATGGCCGATGGCCGATGCCGTCACTTGGTGCAATCAGATTCCATGGTTCGAGACAACACACCCACCAGCTTGCCAGCTTCTTCGCAGGACGTTCCAATGTTCGTCCCATCTCGCCCGGGCCAATCACGCAGTGCACATTGTCCTGCAAGACCGGTCACTACCGAACGCCAAAGCAAGCAGCCTCCTCCTGTTGCAGCCGACGTCACCAAACCCACGTCTCCAGTTTCAACTGGTCCATCTGTTTCAGGCCCCTCGCACATGTCATCTCTCTTCCATCCATGCCCCCGAGCAGCACCCACCAATGACACGCATCCCGTCGCAGGGAGGACGCCGCATCCCCTAGCGGCGCCCGTGCCGTCGCCATCGCAGGAACCAGTATCCATAGGGAGGCCGCAAATGCTCCGTCCAGTAACTAACCTCCTGGCTCCGGAATCGATTGGTCCCGGGCATAAAATTGGCGTGCACAGCATCATCGTAATTGATCTAATCTTCATCTCCCTGTCTAGCATCTCGAGGTCCACTTGGCCAACCATGAACCCGTATTCGACAGGAGAATGCCCCCTCTCCACAGTGTCCTCTCTAGTCCATATAATCTGTTGGTCGTCGAATTGGTCCCGTCTTCAGCAATTCCAATGAGCACGCGCAATCCACGGATGAGAAACAGCCGCGTATCCCCCCCCTCCAAGCCCGTGCGGCATCGGGGAGGTGCGTTAGCTAGATGATCTCAATTCCACCCCCGCTATCATCATCTCTCATCTTGGGACACAATTATCTGCCTGTGCAGCACTACCGTCCATAAGACCGCCTAAACCCTCTCGAAGCGCACTGTAATTCATTCTCTGTATAATTTGACTCATCTCTTTTCTATCAGAATGGCCTAATGTTTACCAAGGTGAGAGCTCTTGCATGACGCTTTGATTCCACGTGACAGAAAGATCGTCTGTCTTGGCTGAGTCCGGTATTCACTGACAGCCATGCACATCACTTTTAAAGCTGATCCTCGGAGAAGGGCACGCGACCTTAAATCAACTCCAAGAACCCTTGTCTTGAGAAAAACCCAGCTATTCCCAAACGCCTAGCCTATGCATGATGCAGTGGGCTGTAAAATAGTTTACAACTTTACACTTGCCCTTCCAGTTCTACTTCCCACTCCGCCCCATATATTTGGCCCTTTTCCCATTTACTGATCCTTGGATCGAAGCTTCTTCAGACGCGCGGCGCCCTCGAACAGTCCTCGGTCAACCGCAGCAGCGACAGTCAGAGTTCCACCGACAATGGCGCAGAGACCGGCCAGGAAACCGCTGAAGTTCTTGGTCCTCTCCTCGCGGTTGATGACCTTCATGGGCGAAATGTCCTAATAGCATGTTAGCTGCCGTTTCCATCTTTAACATGAGTGGATTCAAGACTTACGTAGGAGAAGAAGACGCCAGGGATACCACCTCGAGAGTGGAGACGCTCGGCGTGACCTTCAGCAGCGTCGTTACCTCCAGCCAGGCTTCGCTTGTGGCTAGTGACCGAGTACTGGTGAGTCTCGAGGCTGCCGTCCTCCGAAGTGCCATAGGTTCCCAGGCCGGTCTTGTCATCCTGCAGCAAGCCGGCAAGCGGGAGGGAGCTGCTGTCCCAGCCGAGGGGCAGGTAGGACGTGGGGACAATCTTGACAAAGTACATGAAGTTGAAGTTGGGATCCTTGGTGTCCTGGTGGGTGCCGTCAAGGGGGTTCAGGTGGTGGTTAGTCCAGGGCAGAGCCGCCTTGGAGCCAATGCGACGGGCGACCTCGTCAGGAAGCTGGGGTCCGAAGCGCAGAGAGTGAACGGTGTGGGTGAAGTCGTGCGACTTGCCCTCAGGCACATCCCAGTAGTTCTTCAAGTCGTGCACATGCATGTTGCCGTTGCTGAAGCTGCGGCCGGGGGCAAGATGGAAGTTGCCCACGACCTTGTTCACACGCAGGCCACCCTCAATGCGGCATCCCTCCTCGCGCTGGGCGTCCAGCTTCTCGGCGTAGTTCTCGCGCTCGCACTGCTCCACGTTCTCGCCACGGCCAAAGGCCCACGAGGCCAGGGCGTAAGCCTCTCGAACCTCCTCACAAGTGTTACAGCAGCCAGCCTTCTTTGCATTGGCGGGCACCGGGGCGCCGTAGCAGCCACCGCAGTATTCGGGGTCGAGATGGTCGGCCGACTCGTCGTGGAGGGCCAGGGACTGGATGTCGATGACGGAGCCGCCGCGAGCCTGGGGCTGGAGGCGAACCTTGTTGACTCCGGCCATGACGCCGTGCTGCTGCTCGCCAGAGACATCCATGACGTCCAGAGTCAAGAGCTCGCAGGGCATCTTGGGGAAGGTGATGTTGAGGTGGATCTCCATTCGCTCTCCTACACGAGACACTGTTAGCTACCTCGAACCTCGCGACACGGGCAATGAATGCCGTGCAAATGCATGCAGAGCAATGGAAGTGTGTGTGTACCTCGTCCCTTGTCAACGATGAGCTCCGGGTGTATCACGACCCGGCGATAATCTGCCCATTCTCCCCACGCAAGGAAGACGACGACGAGCAGCGAGACGATGGTGACGACGCCGCCGCTGGTGGTTCGGATGCGCGCCTCGTCAACCGTCTTGGTGAAGGCATCGAGCCTCGTAAATCGCGACTTGGCAGAAATTGCGAACGACATGGTGTAGGATGGTGCTGGTGCAGCAAACAAAGTCGGGTCGGGTGAGGTAAGATATCTTGTCCGTCGAGGATTCGGTTGTCAATTACGACACAGGGCGCGTGTCGCTATCAGCGTAGCTCGCCGGATGCGGAAAAAGGGGAGTGTTGCTCTAAACCCGGGAACGGGGAGGAGGAAAAGCAAAAGGAGCGACAATCAATTGCGGTGGTTCGAGTAAGACACCATATGGGCCGGAACTGGCACCTCGCAAAGCTGAAGACGGGAGTTCAGGTTACGGTTACGACGACGCAACGCAACCGCCCGGAGATGATTGTTTCGGGCTGTAAGTAAAGGCCACCTTCGCACTTCCACGTTGCCAATTGCGCCTGCGGCTGATGCTGCAGCTCTCAGCCTTTCCCTTGCGAACCAGCGACCGGGGGGCCCTTGTCCGATTGCGCCGATTGCACCAATTGTACCAATTGCACTAATTCCCGTGCTGCACGCCCGGAGGCGGAAAATCACCGGCTTTGTGCTCGGGAGTGGGGCTGCGGTGTGGCTGAAGCATGGGAAGCTCTACCACGTAGTATCCACGCGCAGCGCATCAGCCTGCTTGCTGGGGCGTAGCTCATCCACGCGAGGCTGAGAAATTCGACCTCTCCAAGTTTCTGAGTATCCAAGGCCCCAAGACTCCAAGAATCCAGCCTCGAACATCACGACCACCTCGACTGCCTCGGCTCCTGCAAACGAATCACCACAGCCGACCGTCACGGGCTCGCACTTTTCTTCAGCCACAGCACGCCGATTATACCGTACACCCCTCCAACTCTCTCCATCACCAGTCTCGATCGCATCCCGCTCATCACGCCTCTTTGTCCAACATGTCGACAAGACCGCCTTCTCGTGTCGTCTTTGTGGGCAACATCCCCTACGGTACGCACCTCACTGCGCAAGCCAACTCGTCCGAATCGCCACATATCTAACTCGTTTCACAGGCCTCTCCGAGGAGCAAATCACCGACATCTTCAGCAGCGCCGGCAAAGTAGAACGCTTCCGCCTTGTCTATGATTCAGAGACCGGCCGCCCCAAGGGCTTTGGCTTCGCCGACTACCCCGATACCGGTATGGTCCCTCGTCACCGCGAAACCCCCAACATGTCTAACGAAACTTCGCAGACTCGGCTTCCTCGGCGGTGCGCAACCTGAATGATTATGAGATCATGGGCCGTAAGCTCCGTGTCGACTTCTCCAACGACCAGAAGAGCACCGATGACGACAACCAGGTAATGACCTTACATCCCCATCCGTGAGACAACAACTAATCCATCTCCCAGGGACAGTCCGGTCACAACGCCCACGCGTCCAATGGCGCCGCCCCCGCCAACTACAACACCCAGTCAAGCTCCCTGCCTCCTCTACCTGCTGGAAAGGAGCTTCCCCCAGGCGTCACCTGCACCGATGCCATCTCCCGCACGCTCGAGACTCTCCCTCCCCCTCAGCTTCTCGATATTCTCGTCCAGATGAAGACCCTCGCCACCTCCGAGCCACAGCGCGCCACCGAACTCCTTCAGCAAGCCCCTCAGTTAGCCTATGCCGTCTTCCAAGCCCTCCTCCTCATGGGTCTCGTCTCTCCCGAAGCGATTCAGTCCGTCGTCGAGCCGGGTGCCCCCCCGCCCGCGCAGGCTCCTCCTGTCGGCTACCCGTCCGCCCCGATGCCCGGCTACCCCGGTGCGAGTAACACTCCTCCTGTCGTCGCCATGCCGTATCAGGCGCCGCCGCAGGCATATGGTGCGCCCGCGGCTGCTCCTGCTCCCGCCCCCGCTGGCCAGGATCCCGATGCTCTCATGAGGGCCGTCATGGAGCTTCCTCAGGCTCAAATCGATATGCTCCCTGAGGCTGAGCGCCAACAGATTCTGGCCCTCCGAGCTACCTTTTCTGGCCAGCGACGATGATTGTGTCCGGAGCAGATCATTTTAATTCGACGTCATATTAAGAGGAGCCCAGTTGGAAACTTTTCTACAGTGTTCCGCTCTCTTGGTCGGCGTCGTCGAGCAACTTTGTTTTGGCGTTATGGCGCAAGTTGATTTCAATATGGAACAAGCGCCAAGCAAGGCTCCGGTCCCAGGGGATAAAAGAGTTGTACTGCTACGTACTCTTCAACGACAAAAGCTCTCATAGCGAGGAAGCATATACCTGCATTGCGGAATGGCCAAATCCATGTGGTGTGGTGTCTATGGTCCAGGTAGTCAGGGGTACATGGAGGACAGCATGGAGATAAAATGGACATGGAATTAGATACCCAAGGCTCCAATGTACTTTGATGACAGTTTGATTCGGCCTGCTATATCCTTGCTAGGTGATGTCTGTAGGCAACAACCGCGGAGTATCATTCTGTGTTGCAAATTAGTATAGGGTAGGAAGCGCTTCAATTTCAATTACAGTGACGGTTTGTCGCCCTCGTCTATTGTCTTGATGTTTATTCAATCTATTAATAATAAGTTGGTCTGTATCTGTCTGTAAGTAACTGTGGCTATGTATTCAACGCACTCTTTGTGTGTTGGCTCTTTTTTATAATTTATCGTGTTAGGAGTAACAATGTTGATTCCTTCGGTCTGCAACAACATCGGTTGAACATTTCCTTGAGGAGAAAAACAGAAAATAGAGAGTGAAAATCAAGCGAGCATACAACAATTTTATATATTCTGGCCGCTGGCAACCCAATTTAGTCGCTGGAACCCTCTGTATTCCCAAACCTCCATCAGCGCCGGGTATTCATTCTAGCGGATGACCTCACTCTCCGCCATACCCCGAACCAGAGTCCCCCTAAAGCCACGCTCCAATGAAAATAAAAGAATGAAAGACAGCAGAAAACAGGTCCATATCGGACGCCTGCCGCTCAGTCAATCTAACAGAGAAATCAAACGCCAACCCAAATGCTAGCCTCACCGCCTAATAACAATATGTTTCCTATTTCCAAAGGCCGTTAAACCGCCCCCAATATGTCCTAAACAATGTTGTATACCCTCTTCGCGACCATGTAGCATGCCAGACCGAAGAATACAAGGCCTGCAGCGATCCAAGCAAACCACGCGAGGTCGCCTTCATGATCCTGACCAGGTACCCATACGTTCATGCCCCACAGACCGGTGATGATGTTCATGGGGAGAACGATGGTGCCTAGAACGGTGAGCTTGCCAAGCACATCGGCTGTCTGTTCCTGTCGTTCGTTCATGCGGATATTGATTTGGGCCAGATAGTTACCGTGGGATCGCGCCAGTATCCTGTGATTGTTAGTACGAATCATTCAACGTGGGAGGGATACCCGGAAGTGACAAGACTTACTTTTCGTAATGGCCGAGATTAGACGTCATGGTGACAATGTGATCTTGAATATCACCAAGATACAAACCAATCTCGGATCGTGGTGCAACGTCCCACCGCTCATTGCAACGCTTGGCAAAGCCCTTGATGACGTCTGCCTTGTTGCCCAGCAATCGATAAAGGCTCATCACCCTCTTTCTGCAATCACCGACACGTCGAAGCATGTCGCCGCTTGGGTCTGAAACCGTCACGGCGTCGTCAGCCTTTGAACTGCCCAGATCAATCTTTAGACGCTTTTCGGCAGATGAGTGCAATTTCAAAATTGCATCATCGATCTCGTCCACTTCATCCTCGATGTTCTGGATTAGAGGCTGGAAGACATCGGTGATGTCATCAATGATGGCATACGAGATCCAATCTGATGACAAGATGAGATAGTCCCGCAATTGACGGATTCGGCGGCGGACGTTCGCAGAATGCGGTGTCATGGAGAAGTGGAAGCTGAGGACGCCTTCTCTGAAAACGACAACGTACATGTCGACCGGCTCTAGGAAGTTATCGCTGTTATTGTCCTGGTCGAAGGTTCGATAGTTGACAAAGTAATAGTGACGGAATAGCTCAACCTTCTCTCGGGCCTCTTGCAACATGATATCCTCTGCGGTGAGAGGGTGGATGCCAAAGGCCTTAGAGATGGCCTTCATCTCAGGTTCCGTAGGGCAGAGAACGTCAAGCCACCAGACGGGTCGATCGCCATACCGTATGACCTTCTCCTTGGGTTCAACGAATGCGGCTTGCGAAGCCCTTACGCTCTCGTCCGATGACTTTTGTCCAGAGGGTGTGGCGCGCCCAGAGTCGCTCCTCGAGGCCACATGGGCTAGCGGGTCCCTTGGTGGAGAGAACATCCCTTCGGGGCGGAGATCAATGTTGTCGCGTGTAGTTGAAAGAGACGGCTGGCGAGTGGACCCTTTGGATCCTGATTCCATGCCGGCACCCGGATGATGTAGCCTAACAGGCACAGAAAGAGCATCCTCCTCATCATCAGTCTCATCGTCGGAAGAGAGGACTGGGGGATCTGGGATAAAAAGCTCTCGGAAGCCGCCACCGGGCTGCACAAGTTCAGAAATGGTTTGGCTGTGGATCGTGCTAGGAAACTCCTCGTTGAAATAGGTAAACCTGTATGGCGAGTCGGCATCTGTTTGATACCAGCCCTTTCGGACAGGGCGTAGTCGACCATTGATGAGTTGTGGCTCTGTGATCTTCTTGACGCGACGCTCATCACTTCGGCCCTCTTTCTCCATATGACTCCATTCCTCTAGGACCGACAGGTCGGGCCACTGACCCCGACGGCGCCGTGTTCTGAACCGGCGGGGTTCTTGACTCCTGGATTGCGCGTCATCGTCACCGTCACCCATTTCGGACATGCCCGGTCCGGGGAAGCAGACGTCTTGCTCAGCCTCGGTTGCCGCCCTCCTAAGCTCAGGTCGGTTGTCTCTCAGAGCACCGCCCATATCAGACGCGCCTGCGACCGAACACCTCGGAGACTCGTCACGCAGACTAATCTCGTCCCGAATCATGACGTCCCCAAAGCTCATGTCCATACCATTGCTGGCACCAAACGTCGGGGATCCAGGCATCGAAGGGGGGTGGTTCACATCGTATCGATCCCTCCCGCTGTTGGAGGTCCCTAGCCTCGTCATCGAGGACTTGTTCGATGCCCTGCGGCTTCGGGGCCGACTTGACCTGGCGTCGCTTGCACCATAGTTGGACAGGACCGTCTGCGACCCTCGTGGCCTCGATTCACCGAGGAGGGGAGCTGATTCATCCCATCTCAGAGGGTCAATTTCCTCATCTCCGCTGTGTATTTCTTGCATCGATCGCAGTCGGCTGCTGCCTTGGTTGGTGAAGGTTGGTCCTGGTGTGAAAGGCGAGGGGGGGCCTGGGGCCGTCGAGGAACGTCTTATGCGTAACGGCTGATGGTCCCTGGAAGCGGATTAGGAAACTGGGTGTATCCCAATGTATCGTGGTATTGCAACCCACCTGTGGTCTAGCAAGGCCTCGCTGTCGATGCTCGTGCTACTCAAGTTCGCATTCGGCATCTTGAAGAAGCCCTCTCCCGACTGTTGCTGAGATTCGTCATGGCCATCATCCTCGTCCAGGGCGGCGAAGCTCTTCCTTCGCGCTGCGCCTTTTCTTGCCGCCGCGGTGGTTTTTACGCTTCTTGGGCTTCGGTTGATCTGCCGCGCTGGCATTGGATGCGGAGGCGACAGGCGGGTTCGGAGCTGGGGACGAGGGCTTGGGCGTCCTGACCATGTGATCGAAGCGGTTGCTGGACATCCTGGACAGGTGCCCAAGAGCCACCTTTGATGATCGTGTAGAGAGCCCAGGAACGAAGTTCAGCGGTGAGATGGGGTTGGCTTTTGACGGAGGGAGAAGTCAATTGCTAGTCTGGAAGGCTGGTGTGCCGGTTGACTAGCTGGGGGGAGTTGGGGGTGATGATGTCAGCTCTGTTGGCTGGTGGGTGGCGTCGGGGCACTGGACTTAATTGGCTCAGACCCACACCACAGGCAGGTGTCCGCTAATCTACAGCAGTCATAGCGGTCATAGCGGTCATAGCAGTCACAGCATCAAGTAGCAGCACTGCCCTTGTACGCTGTCAAGGCTGTCTTGTCCCGAACCATACGCCTGGGTCAAGCAAGGTCCACTCCGTCTAGGCCCCCGGACCTCACCATAAGTTACCTCCAGGCACTTACACATGGGTACGGACACATGCCTCGGTAGGTAGCCAACGTAGGTATCTAGCTTTTGCCATCATTGCCTCAAGCTTCTCTCCGCCAAACAAACTAAATACCGCCTCATTTTAGTTTCTGGCTTGCATACAATATGACATACTTTTACCATTGAGGTGCAATGACAGCGAAACGCCAACACACACGACCTCGATTGCCTGCATTTCATCCTAACATCATGCGCCCCAAAGTGCGCATGACGGGGCCCACTGACCACCTCAGCATGCGCCCCCATATTCGTAGCGGCTCGCTCGATACTATTACCAGTTAGAAATGATGGCGCCGCCATTGAAACAGCCCGATGGGCGCAGTGGCAGAGTGGTCTAATGCGTATGACTAGAAATCATATCTCTTCGGAGGCGTCTGTTCGAATCAGGCCTGCGTCGGCTGCATTCACATCAATCTCTTGTGAGGAGGTCAATCTTTTTGCACCGCGACGAGACTGTCTCAGTATCCACGACGATGCCGACATGCACGGTGTAGATGTCTTGACTGCCGAAGACTCGCTGAAGACTCTCTTTATATGGTTCAGTTTTTGCATGTTGTGAAATTATCATTTAGTAACTCCATTTCCTCGCCCAGCCCGCTGTCATCAATGACTTTCATTGACATATGAGGTCCGCTTTTTTTGCTAAGATTTATATACACCGATTGACTCTATACGAGTCCCTGTATCATCGTCCTCTATCATGCCGGTAGCCCCCCTTGTCATTTTCACACCTGCCTGGGTATATGTCATGGCCTCCATTAATGATTCATTCTCTGTACCACTACCCTCTCATGGGATCTTTAGGCCACCTCGGTTTCCTGAACCGCTCCTCCGAAATCCCACAGCTTGACCAAGAGGCTGTCTTGCTCAACCTCAGCATCGTCATAAGACGTAAACACCTTCTTGGGAATTTGAAACTCAACCACGGGACCCTTCTTGACGTCCTTCGATATTTCTGCCTCAAGTAGCTAGTTGTATTGTCAGTAGAGTTATCATATCACGGGGTAGGCATCCTTACAGTGGCATATGAGTGATCGAGGAAATCTTCGATGTTGTAGGACTGCTTTGTGAACTGCTCGGAGATGATTTTCGAAATGGTGGCGACGTTGGGGTGGTAGTGAGACTGAAGCTGCACAAGCTCCCATAGACAGCTCTCCATAGCTTGGGTCTCCATAGGGTCCGCCTCGTCTACCAAAAATGGGTCTTCGGCGCCATGCTCGCTGATGAACTTCCTAACCTCGGGGTCTCGGTTCTCTCGGTGGATCATGAAGGTGCACGACGGGTGGCGCTTGAGGAGGTTGTAGATCCAGGGCGTCACGAATACAATGGCACTGGGAGGCGCATTCAACGCGAGTCGAGCAAGGCGCTTGATGAAGCTCGCCACGAGCGCGGCGGGAAGATGGGTCGACCCCAAGAACGTGTCCAAGAGACGGAAGAAACGCGAGCGATGCTTGGAGTGAAGAATGTCGCGGTCAAGCAATGAGTAGAGCTTGGAGTAGAAAGACGGATAATCCAGGTTGCGCTCCTGGATCAGGTAGAAGACACCGGAAAGGGCCAACAGGGACATGGAACCACCAGCGTCGTACGAGTTGGTCAGGAAATCGGCTAGGAGCTCAGGCTTGATAAACCATGGAGCAATGACTGTCGAGATGATGTCGAGGAGTTGCTTTCGCTGCTCCTTTCCTTCGACTAGAGTCATCAAGGCGAGCCAGGCGTCCTGGCCCTGCTTCTTGTGCTGGTTGACGTTGCGAAGAGAATGGGTCTTCTTCTTGGGACGCGGAATGTAAAAGTCTTGAAGCTCCTCAGCAGACTCGGGCACGCCGTCAAGAGCAGATAGCAGAGAGAAGACCCGATCAAACAAACCACTTGGAATCTTGTTTGCGGACGAATTTTCCACAGCATACCTGGTTCATATTGGTTAGACCATATTCTAGGCAGAGAGACAATGGGACGACTCACTTGATGGAGTTGAAGGTGTAATATCGGATGTCGTCGAACTGCTCCGCATACTCCTCGACATAGGCAGTTACAACGTCCTCGTTGTCGGCAAGGAACACAGTCGACACAATGTCCCGGATAAATGCTCTGGGAAAGGTGTACTCATCCTTGTCGTAGAGGAAATCTCCTTCAGCCTTGAGGGTCCTCATGCATAGCGTCAAGGCAGTGTGAGCTAGCTCCTCATCATTGAGAATGCTGACCAGCTTGGTTTTGTATTCACCAAACTGCTCCTTGAGCCAGCCAACAACCACCAGGTCCTTCTCAGACAGGGTCTTTTTGGAGATGAGAGCACCCTGGGCGAGCAACCGCACGAAGATTCGGCAGAGCGCCACCGCCGCCAACATACCCTCCGGGCTGCCGCTGCGGAACTCATCCATGGTGGTTAGCAAGACGGTAATGTCGTTGTAGTTCTTTCTCGACTCCAGAATGCCCTGCTCCATCGACAGGATCTTGGCGTTGGGGTCCTCAGCCTCATCGCTGCTGGCGGACGACCTCCGACGCTTCGTGGGCTTCTCAGTATTTGAAGGCCGCTTGCGCTTGGAGCGCTCGCCAGAAGTAGCGGCTGGCATGTTGTGAGAGGGTTTGAGGTGTGACAAGTGGCAGACGGTAAATTTGAGACGGTATGTCTGTGAGTATCGAAACCACCAGAATTAGCTGGTGTCCAGGCACGCAGACGCTCAATGTTGAATGTTCTAGACAGGTATAAGTCAGTTCGAGAAGGTGAAAACCATGAAATTCTCTACGAGCTCGACGGTTGAAATTTCGGACCAATCAGGCGTCGGGCGGCGCCAAGACGCTCCAGGAACAGCGACGGCAAAATCCCGGCGGGCCAGATCCTCCCCTCCGGTGCAGCTGCGCAATTTACAGGTCACGTGGATTTGATTGTTGCCGAGCTAGCGCGATAAAACCTCAACCTGTATTCCCAGCTTCCGAAGCAACGTCAAGCCCACGCCCACGATACCCCCATCATAATCCATCTCACAATGGCGTCCCGCTTGGCTCGAAGCGCTGTCGGTACGTGTGACGCTCGATCCCGAGCCAATTCGTCGTCAATTGGCGCGACGCTGACCCTCTAGCAGGCGCTACCTTCCTCCGACCTGCCCTCGCCCGCCGAGCCGCCCCTGCCATCTCCGCGGCCGCCGTTCGATACACCAGCAATGTCCCCGCCGAGGAGCCCAAGAAGAAGGCCCAGAGCCTGATCGATGCGATCCCCGGAAACAACATCATCACCAAGACCGCCCTCCTCAGCAGCACCACCGGCGGCCTCATCTACGCCCTCAGCAACGAGTACTACGTCATGAACGAGGAGACCATCATCGCCTTCTGCCTGCTCTCCGTCTGGGGTGGATTGATCAAGTACGGTGGCCCTGCCTACAAGGAGTGGGCCGAGTCCCAGAACCTGAAGATCAAGAACATCCTCAACAGCGCCCGCGCCGACCACACCGAGGCCGTCAAGGGACGCATTGAGGACGTCAAGCAGATGGGCACCGTCGTCGACGTCACCAAGACCCTGTTCGAGGTTTCCAAGGTAAATACGAGATGCAATTGGGTGGAATACCGACAGTGCTGATGCATCTCTTCAGGAAACCGCCAAGCTCGAGGCCCAGACCTTTGAGCTCGAGCAGCAGACTGCCCTGGCTGCCGAGGCCAAGTCCGTTCTCGACTCTTGGGTCCGATACGAGAGCCAGGTCAAGCAGCGCCAGCAGAAGGAGCTTGCCGCGTCCATCATCGCCAAGGTCCAGAAGGAGCTCGAGAACCCCAAAGTTCTCCAGTCCATCCTCCAGCAGAGCGTTGCCGATATCGAGAGTACGTGATACCCATGAGCGTGAAGTGCGGTGTTCCGATTGCTAACCGTCTTCCACAGAGATCATCGCCTCCAAGGCTCAATAAATTACCTCCAACCGCTAGAGTCACGACAACCAGATTCCCCGGTTTCCCTTTGTACCCATCCTGTGTTATAATCACACCTGTGCAGTAGCCGAATCAATCAAGACCCTAGTTTCCTCATTACTGGAGAGCTCTTTGCCGTGCGATATTTCGAGTTGAGGTGGATTGTGATGTTTGTTTGTTTGGAGCTCGGAGCAATAAATTGCCTATCGGGAAAGACCGGGATCTCCGATATCGCCGTTCCTCGACAACCGCTAAAACTCCAGCTAATTAGCTCACAAATACGAACAGGTAGTGTCAATGAATTGCCATTGACATGCCTGATAATTCGATCCCACGCAATGTTGAAAGGGCCGTCGCATGCACTGTGAAGTCGTTCATTCTCGGCCCGAAGTACCCGGTGTAAGTGTGATGGATTGAATTATTAACACAAAAGTATGACAGTCCATATAAACAACCCCAACCATACAAATAATACAGCAGAGAACCCCAACGCCGAGCCAGAGGGCCGTCGCTCCACGGCCGGAATAATCCAAGACCCAAGACTGCCTCCCTGACGGTAGCGAGAGGATAGTAGTTACAAACAAAGAAAATAAAGTGACTCGTCGAGGATGTCGATAGTAAGATAGAAAATTAAGTGAGACCTGGGCCTTAGTAAATTGGCCTCGCCTCCTCCCACTTCTTTGGTTCCGGTGTGAGCTCCGGCGTCTCGGTCCTCAAATCGGGACCAAGCGACACTCTTCCGCTCCGTCGTCTCCGGGCACCCTCGCCAGCGACGGGGCCAATCCACTCCCAGGCACGGCCGACTTCGCCACTCCGGCCTTCTCGTTGACTGGTGCGGACATTACTGTTCTGTTCAATAACTGCCCGGACCCTCTGCCAGACCCGTTCTCGCTCAGACAGCGAGTGAACAGATCGCAGCACATCGTCTCGGAGGTTCGGCAGGAACAGCCATGGGTCATCGATATCCTCCTCACCCAACTCCTTTTGGTTGGCCAATCTTCCCAAGACCAAGTCAACCAGAGCTGGGATCTGGGCCGAGGTAGCCACATGTCTGCGGTAGCGAGCGCGCATGTAGAAAATAGCAAGGACAGACGTGATCAGAAGTCCAATTGTGAATCGATTTCTTGCCAAGCTGAGCCGGAGGTGGCGCTTGAGCGTGCAGGTGAGCGAAAGGCGAGCGAGAGACGTTGACGATAGCCTTCGGTTTGGAAGGCTGGGGGAATCGGACGGTCTGTAGGGTCAACCACGGATCTGGTTAGTTGCTTTGTCAGAAACAGTTGAAGTAATGATGAAGCGATGTAAAGTGCAGCGAGAATAAATGAGGATGGTAACTTACGGTTGCGTCTCGAAGACCTCGACCTCAACCTCGTCTCGGGCCGTCACCTCCCCAATAGCAGCCGCCCAGAGCTCATCAAACTCATCGCTGTTCAGTCTCTTAGAGCGTTTCCTGCTGACAGTCGCCTTGAGTTCCTCCTCGGGGATACCTGGCGACTCTTCCTGCTGGCCTTCCTCATTGACCAACTCTCCGCATTCGAACTTGGCGCGGCGGTCTCTGAGCTCCTCGATAGCCTTGTCAGCTACAGCCTGTACGCGGCGTGCCTTTTCACCATCAGGCTCGCAAGTGGGAGGGAGGGGAACGAATCCACCAAGAGACAACGGGTGCGGCTCGAGGACAAAGTTTGCCTCACATCGGACTTCGAAATCCGCATAGCAGTAGGCATGCTGAGGACACAGCTCACACTCAGGCTCAATGAATGGCCTAAGAGCGTCGGGAAGAGGAAAATCTTCTGGGATGATGTCCTGAGCCGGTCGCCCAAGACCGCAGTATCCAACAGCGATCTTCTCCTGCCTATACCAGGCCAGGTAGGCTCCAAGCAACCCAAGGAACAAAACAAAGAAAGGAGTTTTGAAGCTGCTCTTGCGGGCAGCCGGCGCAGCAGGCTTGCGAGGCTCAACCGAGGCCTCTCCTCTGCTAGCTGCCTCCTCCAACTCTAGTTGCTCATCGGGAGTGAACTCCTCGCCCGGCTCAAGAAACATCTCGGGTGTTCGTTGACGTGGCCTTGGGGTTTCAAAATCATCGGCATAGCTCTCTGTGTATCCATCGGTTCGACGTCTGGAAGTAGACTTGGCGCTCTTGAGGATGTCACCGTCGCCGGTTCGCCGGCGGTTGGTTGGAGTTTTGGTCTGGGGCGGGGAACTTCCGCTCTGGAAAGGATTGTCGTAGGTGAAGACGCTTTCCTCATGATCCGAGATAGGATCTTCCTCTTCCGGCTCGGGCTTGATTTGGGGAGTGACGGTTCTGCGGCTGAGGCTGCGACGGGTTGATCTGGGAGCCTCGTAGTCGAGTACGTCATCATCAGCGTGCGACAGCGCTCTGCTCACAGACCGCGAGGCCCGCTTCGTAGGGCTCCGGCGGGCTGGGGTGACCATCTCCTGGTCCTCAACCTTGATGCGTGTTGATGTCTTCCGCGGGGACCTTGATCGCCTGGCGGATTGTGGTGGGGGGAGGAGGTCGTGATCGTCCCAGGTGCCGGTGTCTTCAGCGCTGCCAGCATTGACGATGCCCATGCTGGATCGCTTGGCTTTGGCCCGCTGAGCTCGAAGCTTGGGGGCTTGGGATAGAACTTGGTCAGTGACGAGCTCAACCAACTGGCCCTTCTTCGCCGTGGCGGGGTATTCGACGTTGTGAGTGACGAGGATCGACCGCAGGCGAGGCATGGTCACGCTGCGTGGGTCGAAGCCCTCTTGGAGATAGTCCTCGGCGTCGGCCATGATGTCGGTCTGGGTTGCTAATGTTGTAGACCGACAAATTGCGACTCGGGCGAATGTTAAGGTGGGATGAGAAGAGTGGGTTGTTCACACTTCCCAGATCACTCCAGATCGGACGTGTAAAGCTTCCTGGTCAACAAAGTAATCTGCACCTCGCACGACAAGCTGAGCAAGTGTACAAACGAATCGCAGTACCCTTGCGATAGGTCTCAGAGCAACGCCACACAGGCCGAGAAAAAAAGATGAAATGCTGCAGGAGAGGTGGTGGGGTGATGGTCTCTTGGAATGCGACCGCCTCTGTGGACAGGTGTTGATGAGAGACCCTTGACGCAATGATAGCGCCGTTGTCTGTGGCAACTGGGAAAACTGGATTGTGGCTCCCTGTCACTTGTCACTTGACCCAGCAGCAACCTTGCAGGACGCGCACCGCCACACGAGCAAGAGTCCCCACTACGCCACACTTTGCCACACTTTATCCCACGAGCTATCGAACCACTGGCGGGACGACAATTGACGGCCAGCTTCGGTCATCGTCCCACATCGTGCGTGCCGTTGTTGGTGCCCGCGACCCAATTCTTCAAGACGACTTTCGTCTGCTTCTGAAGCCCAACTCAAGCCTTTCTCCACCATGCTAGCAAGGCGATCTCTCCTAGGAAAGCCCGGCTTTATTTGCCGGAGCTGTGTCCGCCAGTGCCAGTCTCAATTGACCCGGGCTTATTCCACCTCCAAAGACAACATCTATGATGTCGTCTGTGTTGGCGGAGGCCCAGCTGGGTTGAGTCTGCTCACGGCTCTCCGTACGATTGGACCATTTATAACACACCAACTGTATCTAACACAGTCACAGGAGCCAATCCCGTTACTTCCGGCCTGCGAGTCGCCCTCATCGAAGCTCAGGACCTTTCCAAGGTCTCGTCGTTCGCCCTGCCTATAACCCAGTTTTCCAACCGCTGCAGCTCCCTCACCCCGGCATCGGCCCAATTCCTCGACACCATCGGCGCATGGACCCATATGAAGCGGGAGCGCATCCAGGACTACCATGAGATGCAGGTCTGGGACGGTCTGACGGACGCGCGCATCGAGTTCGACGGCCAGCCCAGCTCTGGCGCGGGCAAGACGCTTGCATACATGATCGAGAACCTGAACTTGACCTCAGGTCTTCTCAAGAGACTCGAGGAGCTTGGGGGCGTGGATATTTTCGACAACACAAAGGTGCAAAACATCGACCTTGGCAAGGAGACGGAGGAGATGGACCTCAGCGAGTGGCCCATTGTTGAGCTGTCTGGGGGCCAGTCTCTGGCAGCACGACTTCTCATCGGCGCAGACGGAGCCAACAGTCCTGTACGGGCATTCTCCGGTATTGGGAGCAGCGGTTGGGACTATGGCCGACACGGTGTTGTGGCTTCTCTGCAACTCGAGGGCGACGGATGGGGTGGCGAGTTCAACAAGATTGCCTACCAGCGATTCCTGCCCACCGGCCCTATCGCCATGCTTCCCTTGCCTGGCAACCACGCTTCACTCGTCTGGTCTACCACTCCTGAGAAAGCTGCGCTCCTGAAGAGCCTCTCCCCTAAGGACTTCATCGCCATGGTCAACGCTGCGTTCCGCCTGAGCGCTGTCGATCTCGGCTACCTACATACTGTTCCCGAAGGCCAGGAGGAGGAGCTATCGTGGCGCACCCAGCACACTCATATTAATGCCGAGACCGTCCCTCAGACCGTCGTTGGCGTGCAGGAGGGCACTGTCGCCTCGTTCCCCCTGAAGCTCCGCCACGCAGACACCTATATTGGCGAGCGTGTTGCCTTGATTGGTGACGCTGCCCACACTATCCACCCACTTGCCGGTCAGGGTTTGAACCAAGGACAAGGTGACGTCCAGAGCCTGGCCAAGACCATTGAGTACGCAGTTTCTCACGGCCAGGACATCGGCTCGACCCTGTCGCTGGAGCCGTACAGCAGCGAGCGGTATGCCGCCAACCACATCATCCTCGGAGTCTGTGACAAGCTACACAAGCTCTACGCGGTAGAGAGCGGGCCCCTGGTCCCTCTACGGTCGATTGGACTCAAGGCAGTAAACGCCCTTGGGCCCCTGAAGAACTTCTTCATGGAGCAGGCCTCTGCAAATGGCTCCAAGCTGTTGTAGAACTCCCATGTACATCTACTTTGTAAAACATGTAAATAATCACTGAAGGATCCGGTAGCCAAAAGTTGAGAGAATTTCTTCATTGCTACTTCACAACACACACGTCACCTCTGCATAGCCTCTCGCTTGAGCACACGACATTTGTGGGAGTATTTACCGTGGTCCCCCTAGTCAGCTATGATTACAAACAAAGGAAACCAAATCTAAACTTCTTTGTTTTCCACAACTCTTTACCGATCGACCTCGCCTGGGTAGGACGTTAGCAATTG
Organism: Cylindrodendrum hubeiense; assembly: GCA_014621425.1. Lineage (NCBI taxonomy): Eukaryota > Fungi > Ascomycota > Sordariomycetes > Hypocreales > Nectriaceae > Cylindrodendrum > Cylindrodendrum hubeiense. The sequence goes on from JAANBB010000363.1 coordinate 20,776, forward strand.
CTTCAAACCTAACAAGGGGAATAATTTGACTTACCGAACACCAGATCCATAGTACCAATAACCGCCACAGCGTCAGCCAGCAAGTGACCCTTGGAGACGTGATCGAAACCACCCAAGTGGGCAAATCCGGGAGCGCGGATGTGGCATCGGTATGGTCGCTCGCTGCCGTCGCTGACAACGTAGACACCCATCTCGCCCTTGGGGGCCTCGATGGCGGAGTAGGTCTCACCGGGGGGGACGGCGTAACCCTTGGTGTAGAGCAGGAAGTGGTGGATGAGGGCCTCCATGTTCTCCTTCATGGCAGCACGAGGAGGGGGAGAGACCTTGTAGTCCTCAACGCGAACAGGGCCACCGGGCATCTTGTTCAAGCACTGGTGGATGATGCGGAGGGACTGTCGGAACTCTTCCATTCGGCAGAGGTATCGGTCGTAGCAGTCGCCATTGGTACCAACGGGAACATCGAACTCGACCTGGTCGTAGGCATCGTAAGGCTGGCTCTTTCGGATATCCCAGGGAACGCCGGAACCTCGCAGCATAACACCGGTGAAGGAGAGGTTAAGGGCCTCGGTAGCGGGCACGACACCAACACCCCTCAATCGCTCAATCCAGATACGGTTGTCAGTCAACATCTCCTCGGTCTCGTCAATACGGTCGCCGAACTGAGTAGCCCACTGGTAGATGTCGTCGAGGAGACCAACGGGGATATCCTGGTGAACACCGCCGGGACGGACGTAGGCGGAGTGGAGACGGGCACCGGAGACACGCTCGTAGAATTCCTGGCAAAAAGGTCAATCCCATATCTCAGCCAATATTCCGCTCAAGACCTACCATGAGCTTCTCTCGCTCCTCGAAACCCCACAGGAAAGGCGTCAAAGCACCAACATCCATGGCGTGGGACAGGACGGACATCAGATGGTTCAGGACACGGGTAAGCTCGCCGAACAGGGTTCGGATGAACTTGGCACGCTCGGGAATCTCAACGTTCAGGAGCTTCTCAACAGCGAGGGAGAAGCACTGCTCGTTGGTCATCATGGAGACGTAGTCGAGTCGGTCGAAGTAGGGCAGGGCCTGGAGATAGGTCTTGTACTCGATCAACTTCTCGGTACCTCGGTGCAGCAGACCGACGTGGGGATCGGCTCGGACGATTTCCTCGCCGCTGAGCTCCAGAATCAACCGCAACACACCGTGGGCGGCGGGATGCTGGGGACCGAAGTTGACAGTGTAGTGTCGGATCTTGCGGTCCTCAACCGAGTTCTCGCGCGACTTTTTGGCGGTGCCAGGGACCGGGCCGGAGAGGCCGTAGGGATCTTTGAGGGCGTTGAAGTCGTCGTCGACGGGCACCAGACGGGTGCCCATGGGCTCGGGAGTCGCGTATCGTCGCAGGGTGGTCGTCGAGAACGGGCGAGCGGCGAGGGTCGCGGGTCGCAGACACAGGCGCTTGGCACCTTGGCCCGCGAGCCTGTGGAGGGCGACCATTGTGGAGGAGCGGAGAGGGGGCCGGAACCGGGAAGCGGGACGAGATAGTGAGAGTCTCCCAGAAGGGCCTCTGGCTCGAGGTCAATGGCTGGTTGATGGAGGGGAATTCGAAGTCGCCGTCGTGGTTGTGCCCGTCATCTCCCGCTGTCCGGGTTCGATGAATCCTAGAGCTTTGCTCTGGCTTGGTGGGTGCGGACTATCGTTCTTGCGGGGCGCTAGCCAATCATGCGCAAACCATTACTCGTCCACTTTTCTACGAATTACCCGAGGCCGCCTTTACTTTTTGAGACGATATCTGGTGATTGCTGCCAGAGCTGCCTCAAGGATGAGAAAATAGCACAACTACGTCTGAGATTTGCCATTTTCAAGAGCCAATTGGAAACTTGAGGGAAATACGAATTGAACTGCACTGGAATTGGTGGGTTTGCGTCCCAAATCAGCCAATTGAGGCGGGGCACTCGATCGCTCCGACTCTATATGTGATCCAGTGGGCTTAGGTACCTTGGGTTTAGGTTGGTTCCTTCATATCTAAGTGGGAGCGCTGCCAAAACGATGCCTTCAACCCCTGCCACCCCTTCAACACCTCAATCGACAAAAGCAATGTTACTCAACAGGCATGAATTCGTCTATGGACTCTAGGCTTAAACACCCTAACCTTTCTTTAAGATTCACATCATTTGACTTACTCGTTCTGCTTACAACATGCCAAGCCCCTGCGAGGTTCCACTTCGGGGCGGCTATTGTCGTCAGCATAACCAACCTCTTGATGAACTACTCCGTTACGGTTGCTAAATGACTAGGCGCTCTATTTTCGAAAGGTTGACACTCGAAGATGTTCAGATCTGTCTCAGCGAAAAGTGAGATCCACTAGTTACCAACTACTTGAAGGTGCCATTGATGTTGAGAAGCAACTCTCCGATGCTTTTTGGAGGTGGAGGGTACGGGCCTAAGGCAGAGCCTAGGGAATAATAGGATAGCAGTGTCATGGTATCCATAGCACCGTTGTTTCTTCAGTATGCTTGCAGGATAGCGCTTGTTCTTCGCCAGTCGAGAACAGAGTAATTACCAATAGTCTAACTACCTCGTCACGACTGCGTCCACCCCATTACGACCCAACATTACTACTTGTGAGACGGGGTTTATCTCAAATATACGAGACTCGACTCGTGTGCATGCTGTTATCGATCTTGACAGAACACACCAGAGGCGTCGCATTAGTTCCTTTCCGCTAACTCATCGTCTCAAGGTCCGTCCTCAACAACCCGAACATGACCTCGTCCAAAACCTCACCCTTCTTCTCAACAGAACCCCGTCTCACCCCTTCCTCCACGAAACCGGCTTTCCTGAGCACATTCTGACTCGCCGTGTTCCTCGCATACGCCGACGCCTCCAGACGGTTCAGGGTTGGCCAGGTCGCAAACACCCACCGCACAAACGCCCGAGTGGCCTCTGTCGCGTAGCCCTTGCCCGACGCCGAGGTGCCGATCCAGTACCCGAGTTCCCATGTCCGGTAGTAGACGTCTTTCAGTGCCAAAATTCCGATGCCGCCGATGAAGAGTTCCGTGGGGGAAGGGTTACCCGGGGTGTTGGGCTTGATGAAAATGCCGCTGTCAGCGGGATATGCAGTGCCGTTGGGTTTACAGGCCATGCCGAGGAACTCTTCCGCATCCGCGAGAGTGTATGGAGATGGGAAGCGGTCGCGCAAGTTGTAGGCGACGGAAAGGTCATTGGCTAAAGCGGAGGTGTTGGGTGCATCGGAGAGCAAGTAACGTCGTATAATGAGCCTTTCCGTCTCGAAGAGCACAGTCCCGGGTTCCTCGCTGGGAGGCGATGGTGATGTGAGAATCTTGGCAGCAGACATTTTGAGAGCGACTTTCGAGAAACAGTCCGTTGAGCCAATGTCATCGATGTTGAATTAGACAGAGGATAAGCAGCTGTGGATTTGCGCTGAGAAAGACCTAATATCCAACAGCTGTCACAAATGACTCACAGTTATTACGCGACCGTGCTTGGATGCTTATTCGTGCTATCTCCCCAAGAAAGAGAAGGATTTCTAGGAGTCACGTCACAATCGCGGGGGCTGTGCACAGTACCCATGCCGATCCTTTGGTGCTTCCACTTAATAGCCAGAATCCCAGAATTCCATCAAACCAAATATGCATATTAGAAAGCAGAAACCTAACCGCTAGATACTCAACGACCTCTACAGAAGATGGGAGACCAGACTGGTTCATGTGTACCCAATAGCCCTGCTGGGGGTGCGGATGTCCGACTTAATATAGATGAGAATGAGCAGACGCCAGAGATATAGCTCAGGGCTGCTTGTCTATTTGTCGACATCTTACATCCCGAATCGCTCGCTGAAAGGGCCGTCATATCGTACAATGGCAAGGCCACAGATGGCTTCTAACCCCCCATCCAAAATCCGACAGACCCATCCCTGAGGAATTCGCCGCAGCGCATTATCTCAACCCTCATCTGTCCCGCCCAACCACTTTTCTCTGTCTCTCTCCTCCTGCCTAGTAGCAGGAGCATTAGGGAAGTGGTACACCTCGGCCAGCCTGGCCATTAAAACTGTAACGCCGCGACCGTAAATGCGTTGGCAGTAGTGGTATGAAAAATCGCAGAAAACCTCCATAGTCCGATGAGGACCAACGCCCGCGAGAAAATCAAGGAAAATCAAGGAAAACTTTTATATGACCCTAGCAATGCCTCCCAAACGATGCAAGAAGAAACAAATTTCGCCGAACGCTTCAACGCGAAACCATGGCTTCTCAGAGGAGCCAATGGCGAATAAGTTGATGGCATCGATGACATAAGAAAATTGTGTCGGTGTGACACTCGAAAGCGGGTGGATGGGTCGACTTTCAGAAATGGATGGGACAGGGTTTCATCTAGGTCCTTCTGATAATGTTGACACCAGGGTTGACAAGTGCTCTGGACGCAATGTCGCTGAATCGTCGCACCACGTTGGTCGTCCCACCGGTAACCTGGGACTCATCGAGAATGAACTTGGATGCGACGGCTAGCCTGTTCTTGGGATCAGTCTCGTCTAGGTGTTGGGGTAGTGTGTTGCCGTAGCCAGGCTCAAAGTTCGGTGCCAACTCTCGGACTACTGCGATTGAGTAAAGAACATCTCGGTTCTCACGCCCATCGAGCAGATGTCGCATCCGGCTCAATACATCCTCTCTCGCCTTGGCCGCTTCTGGCGTGTTGGAGTTGTCTTGTGTCCGAACAAACTCGGCCAGGTTGTACCAGAAATCGAATTGACGGGTGCGGTGAGGGTCGGGGTCTTGGGCGGGAGGAGAAAGAGGATTCATGGACAGGAAGTCTCCACACAGGAGGGCTTCGACAACTCGCACCCGGTTCTTTGCTTCATTCGCATCGCCCTCGCGGGGAAGCACCCCAACGGAAGGGGACATATCCATAGTCTGGTAGGAAACGCGCGACAGTTCCCATACGATTCTCGTTTCAAGGATGCCAGAGTAGGCCATCTGAGCGTGGTCGTTGGCCCTGACCGCTTCCAAGATCCTGAGGAAGGACGCCATGAGCTCGACCAGCCTGACGTCCCTGGGGAAGCTCATATTCCCATTCTCCGCAAAGTAATACCAATTTGTCTCGAAGAAAGAACTGAGCCCCGGGGCATACATCTCGTGGTAAACCTTGGTAATCTCGTTGAACATCTCCTCGGTGTGACTGGTCTGCTGGGGCGGGGGGCCAGGGCCCAGCAGGTCGATAATCTCGTCGATCTTCATTTTCTTGGCTGTAGAAACCCTGCGAGTGAGCGGATGTTCTGACAGCAGCAAAAGGACCAACGAGGAAAAATCAAGCGGAGGGGGCGCCACCTCTGAGATGAAGATTATTGTCGACAAGAGACCTGTGATCGAGCAATCTGGAGTTGTCTTGGATCGATGAGGATGCAGACTGGAACGTCTGGAGGGCCGGGTCGATGGCGGTCGAGTACTCGTAGCCGGTTTCGGACTTGACGGGCGTCAAGGTGCCGGTGGAGAGGGTCTGGTCGTAGCTGAGCGAGGTGATGGACGGGTTTGGACTGGCGGTGGAGGCGTGGGCTGCAGCATATGAGCTCGGGAGCATCGACGGCTGGCTGCCGTACGAGTTTGTGGATCGGACGGTGAGAGCCGGGTTCGACGGGAGGGACGAGGGGACGGAGCACGGGATTGCGGACGGCACGGAGCTTGGGATCGACGGCGTGGTGGGTTGGCTCAACGGCGCGGGCTGGATGTTGGAGGCGGATTGGCTGCCTGGTTGCTGTCGAAAGATGGGGTCGTAGCCCAAGCACTCTCGTTTCGACTTCTTGCAGTTGTTGCAAGTCGGGTGTGTCTCGTCGCACTGGCAGGACAGGGTTGTTAGATTGTTGTAGTGGGATGGGGACACCTCCACACGGGGGAAAAAAGAAGCGAGGTGGTGCAGAGCGGAGGGCGCGCTACGTGGGTGAGACTCCCGCAAGCAAGCGAACCCGCAACTGGACTGCGAAGCGAACTGCAGGCGAATTGACTTTATCTCGACCACAGCTCTCGCAGCTCTCGCCGCTCTCGCCGGACGGCCCCCCGCTCTCTCTCAACCTTCAGTGAAGCCTCCGCAGCACCGCGCCTCGCTAGAAAATGGGGGTAAAACGGGGGTATGTAAGAAAAATACAGTTGACTTGGTGCTCACCTTGATTCTACGCTTGCGGCACGTCAAGCAACCTGTCTTCGTTCTGCGCTTGATCTCCTGCAAAAGGCAAGCCTGCAGTCAGCATCAAACTTCGAATTGACAAGCCACGCACAGCCACTCGTGGACCTGCGACCTCGCGTCGCGAACGTACCTTTTTGGGACCTCGATGGCCCATGAGGCGAGGATCGTGGGGGAGGGCATAGCGAGCCATGGGATCCGACGGAAGACCGTAGCCTTGGGCCATGGGCATGCCGTGGTGCCCATAGAACGGAACTCCCCCTGATACGGATGTCATGGGCATGTTCATGGACATGACTTGCTGCGGCGCCACAGACGGGCCTGGTTGTTGCGGAATCGAGTCAATGGTCCGCATGCTCGGCAGCGACATGACATTGCTCCCCACGGGCATGGGGTTCGGTCGGTAGCCGTCGGCGGACTGTGTCGTTGCGGCTGGATATGATGCATACTGGGCGGTAGAAATGCCGATGGCCGAGGGATACGGGCTCGAGGGACCCGGATAGCTCACAGGCTGGCCATGGGGAGCACCCGGGTATTGGTTCGACATTTCGGTATCAGGAGTCGGATCGGGCTCGGGCTCGGAGGCCCTGCTGTCGCCGTTTTGCTGAGGGGCCACAGATTGGGCAGCTGAAGCAGACGCGGAGGAGACGGTGGAAGCAGCAGCGAGGAGATCGGCGTCGGCGCCGGAGGGTGTCGAGTCGGTCGCGGGAGTGACGGACACTAGAGAGGCGTCGACGGTGGCAGCAGCAACAGCAACGGCAGCAGCAGGAGTGGCAGAGGCAGCGGGTGGTGGAGCAGCTGGAGCAACGGCGGACACGGCAGCAGCTGGAGAAGAAGCAGATCCAGGAGCTGGAGGTACGCTGGGAGAGTTGCCGTGACTCTGGGCGTGGTCGTCTTGAGCCATTCTGTTTTTAATTAGAAATTTTATGGAGCCACGCAGAGTCAGAACAACGAAAAGCGACCAGGGGACGCGACCCTAGACCACGGAGGAGGACCTTGTGCTGGACAAGGAAGGAGGGGAGCACAAGGGCGTTGCAGGGGCAGGAGGACAAAGTGGGAGGGGACAGGCCCCGGAGCCAGGGCCGACGAGCAGCAGCCCTGGAGAGAGCTATCGACGATGCGATGCGATGCGATGCGATGCGCGGCGCGGTGATGGGACGGCCGAGGCGAGGCGAGGCGTGGCGTGGACACGGACACGCGAGTCGGGTATGAGTGGGCGTGCTCTGGCGGAAGGATAGCGAACGACAGCCACCGTGGGGGGAGAAAGATACGCTCGAATCGCGGACGGACGGGGTTGGCTTGTCGTCTTCGTCCTTGAACATCGAGGCCAACTGCCCCCTGCCTGGCTGCGCGGAGGGTGGTGGGAGTGGTGGTTCTGGTGGTGTTGGTGGGGACTGCCGAAGCGACGTCGATCGAAGCGAGCGGGAGGATGACAGGCGGCCGGGGGCGTCTTTTTCTTAATTCGTACCCGTCAAAGCGAAAAGTGAGAGAGGCCAGGGCGACAATGGTGCGGGAGACGGAGGACAAAAGGACCGGGGCGGACGATGTGGGTGTGTGTGTCGTCGGTCGTCGCAGCTTCGACACCCGACTCAATGGAGACACCACTTCGCTCGAATAAACTGGGGGTGGGAATAGTTGTCATGAAAATTGGATTGAACTTTTTGGGCGAGGTGACAAGCGGAAGAATAGAAGCTCCAGGGCCTGACAAGGCCTAGAATCTAGGTCAGGTACATTGGCAGAGGGGCCCCCCGGGGGGGCTCACCACAGTAAGGGCTGAGGGGCGTAGGGGCTTATTGCCTAGGGGCGTCGGGGGGGGCCCAGGCAGCGGCCGAGTGAGCCATTGCAGCGGGAACCTTAGCGGCCTAGTGTCCTACATAGCTCCCTGTAGTGCGCTGTAACGCTCTCATAGCGCCCTGATGAGCGCCCGGGGCACCTGTCCGGGGGACCTGTCCGGGGCGCCGGTTCCTGGATCGCCGGGCTAGAGCCCCGGGGCCGGGGGATGGTCGGTGTCAAATGTCTCTGATAGTATGCCTGACCGGCCACCAATGCATCCATGAGGCTGTCAGTACATACGCGAGACCTCGGCGGTTTTTGAGATTGAGGAGGATCGCGCTCGGGCAATTCGACGCTCCTGCACGTACGATAGACGACGTATGTACGATGTCCGATGCACTGCACATGTTGCCATCATAGCACGGTGCCGCATGTGCTGCATGGTGCCGCCGCATGGCTGCGACGGTGCTACAGCCACCGCCGAGGGGAGCACAAAGCGCAGAGCGCAGAGCATGTACGCACAGAGCGCATTGCCAGGGTAGCAGTGATTCCCAGACACATCCATGGGATCGCCCGCCTGCATCGAAGAACAAAGCCACCTTTGGGGAGGAACGGGGCTCTCCCCCCTAGCTACAGTGGGTGTACCTTGTCTACACTAGAAGCTGCCATCTTGGCGGCCCGAGAGAGAGATCTGTCTGTGAGGCTCGAGACTGGCTCGCTAATGGCCTGATGGGTGACAGTCCTGGGATGACCTCCCTAATCCCATGGCCTCGCTCATCTGAACAGGGCAACCGGGTACGGTGGGCGCGAGTAATTGGAAGCTTCTATGCGGATTGGCGTGGCATGGCATGGCATGGCATGGTATATCATGGCATCCATGGTTCTTTGGGAACAAGGGGTCCATTTCCCTACCAGGGTCTCGCCCAAGCCCAAGCCCCCCCCTCCCCTATTTTCTCGAATAATTATCCTGTCCAACAGGACAGGACCTTGCCCTACCAGATTACCTGGAACTTTACCTTGTCCCCTTTGGGGCAATATCGGGGAGCACCCCTCCAATATGGTTCTCAAATCTTCTGTTGCCTTCTGTCTCCTCTTCCCTCACTGCGTCTGTCATAACTTCATGACACGGACGACGGGCATGGACGTCCGCCATATTATTCACGGCTTTGACAAATGCCATGCCCCTGGGAGGAAAAAGGAAAAAGAAAAGAAGCAAAGCCGCCTGAACTACGCCCGGGGGATGAGCAAATATCCGTATCGGGCTTCTTACGTACTATTGTACATTCAATCTGTCTGTACCGAGCACATGGTGGCCGTCCTCGTCCTCTAGTTACGTTCAATGCAGCCTCGCCTGCATCAGGCTTTCGTCCCGAGTCAACCGTCCACCCCTCCCCGCAACGCCACAGCATGCGCTCTAAGACCCTTAGCTCCCAATGCGTCCAGTACTAATGTAGGTACCAGCCGCTGTGCGTTTAGTGCCCGTAGTCAGTCAGGTACCTACCCAGGTAGAGGTAGGTAATTAGCTACCTACTGTGCGTAGTAGGTGAGGTAGGTGCTGAGGGCGAGCGGATCACATGAGGGGACTGCACCGTATGGAACCTTGACGGAAATCAATACCTCCACCATTCACAACGGTTTTGCATCTGCAACGAACGGCCGAGGAGATGTGAAAATGTTGCCCATCCGCCACACCAAGGCCTCGTCATCTCGCCATTTTTTATCCCTCTCTTCTCTTCGAGGCTTCCTGCTAAACGGAGCAAACAAAGATACCCACCCGGTGACGGTCAAATTTCCTCGCTTCACACACCCCCTCCATCTTTTCTTGGTTCGCTCATCTCATCTCCCGCCCCCATTTCCCCTTCTCCTTCACACCCCGGTCTCTGTGTAACCTCACTATACCTCCACCAGTCACCACAACGGGAGACGAATGCCTACTTCGTACACGAGAATAGCAGATTAGGAACAGCCTCGTCTCCGGCCAGCCATGCGTCCAGTCTGCCGGGTTCTTTTTTTGGTTCACCTTCGGTCTACTGCCCCCCTTCGTATGGTCCTCTTCTCACAAGCCTGCTCCCGGCCGAGGCATCCTACCCTGCAGCGTCGATTATCCGTAAAGCTTCAATTATCCTTACAACGTACACCCACGATACTACTACGTAGTACGTATCCAGCTGCCGCGAGCCGCAGCCTGCTCCACCTCCCGGATACCCTTTGATCTCTTTGCATCCCTGTTGACACTGACAACGGCAATCAAGCGAGCGAGGCATCCACCAAGGCTGGCTGGCCAACCGGGCCTCCCTCGCCCATCTATCATCTCGCCTCGTCGCTTGCCTCCGATTAGCTCCCGAACACCTGGGGGGTCGCCGTTCCTTGGAATCCATTCCCCCGCCTCCATTTCCTTCTAGAGCCTTCACATGTGCTATCATTGGAACATTGGAAACGGCTCAGGAGCCATGTTTCTTGTGGTTGGTGGTGGGTTAGGTAGTCGGTCCGGCGATAACATATCATCGGTCTCCTATTCGGCCGAATACTCGACAGGCCTGCTCCATATGACGAGAATCCACCCCATCTCATCGCAGTATCACCATATCCGGCCCCCAAATCAGGGGGTATTCAAACCACACAGAGGGCATCCCGGATGTCGGCTCCGCAGCGCCAAAAAAACGGTCTATACATCGTACTGTACAATATAGCCAGCGAGGCTCTGGTCATCTACACCATGCACATGCCCACGTCTAATATTAGCATGTTCCCAGCAGCTTCTTCACCTTGGGCCAGTTCACACCCGACGCCTTCTGTGTCGCCTCATCCGCCCCCAGCAGAAGCCACGGGCTCAGGTTGCACCGTCGTGCGTCTGGCTCGTATGTCCACGCCAGACACCACCGCCCATGCTCCTGGCACTTGGCCTGACAGGCGGTGGCGCTCTGCATATCCCCCCACGTCCGCGTGTGCTCATCCGCCTTTCCCACGTGGTCTGCCGATAGCTGGGTCTGCAAGCCTGCCAGCTCTGATATGGGCGAGCCCCCAAACATCTCCCATACATCGCGCCATAGCACGGGCTCGTCCACCGTTGCCAGCGTCTTCCCCACGTGGACCATCTCGCCCGGTTTGCGCAGCCCGTGGAAGGAGACGAGGGGTGAGCAGAACCGGTCGCCCCAGATGCGTGTAATCGACGGCGGCTCCCCGTTGAAATGGTGGTTGTAACTCTCCTCGAGGTAGATGCCCAGCTTTTGCAGCGTCGTCGCTACCAGACGGTCCCCCCACGTCTCAGACATGGACTCGGCATAGGCTTCTTCGACGATGCCGGGGTGTTCGAACAGAAGCCGCATCGCCACTCCGGATATCAAAATGCCAGATCCGCCATGTGCGAACCTGCCCTTGTAGTCACCCACCGCGTTGCCGATGTACTGTGCCTTTTTAGGGTCCAGGTGACTCAGGAGAAGTTCCAGCGAGGGCCGGATCAAGAAGGTATCGTCGTCCAGGATGATATACCACTTCTTGTAGGGCATTTGCTTGTAAATCATCTCCATGCCCATGATGAACTATCTCATGTTAGCATCCGTCTGCCGGGGTGGGCTGCAAGAAACGTACCTTGAGGGCGTCCAGCTCCCATCCGAATTGCTGCCCAATTTCCAACGCCTTGTCCTCGTTGCCAGCTTCAAGCTGGTCCTGGAGGCTCTTGTACTTGACGAGCCTCGGGTAATCTTCCACCTTGCCTCGAATCTTGGTCTCCGTCACCTTCCTGATGACATCATGCACCGGTACTCCAATCACTTTGGCATCCGTCTCATTCACAGTTGTCCAATCGCCGACGACCAGGAAGCTCTGGCCCTCCTCGCCCAGAAACCCGCCCGTGTGGGCAAATGCTGCTAGCTGGTCTGGCACGCGGTGGCGCGTTCCGTAGCCCGTCTTGATAAGATAGCCAACGTCAGCATACAGGTCAACCGGATAGTGCGGGGTGGTCCATAGCCAGGCGTCGCGGTTGGTGGTGGCGCCGCGCACCGTGTTGAAGAGACGCGAGGTGTTGAAGGTGATGGCGAGGCGGATGGAGGAGTCGTGAGGGAGAATGGAGTAGAAGATTATGAAGAAGACAAGGAAGATGATGGATTGTGAAGCGAGGCGCCGCCGGAAGCGGCGTGTGATGTATATCATGGCAAAGTGTGAACTGGGACCTGAAAGGGAACACGGCAGAGACAGATATGCGCCAGCAACTCAATGGGCTTCAAGACGCAGCCTGGTAACGGTGTGATGTTTCAAATACACGATGCACCATGCTCAATTTGCTTTATGAGAGTATCAGAGTGCAGATCAGCCCGTTGAGGACGATTGTACCGTCCAAGATGCGGCTTTGATGGATTGAAGCCAGGTTGGCTCGTACGTGTGATAAGAAAGTTAGGCCCAGAATTCGGAATGGGAAAAAAAAAGAGCGTCCCTTGTTACAACTGTATCCTATCCGTCAGCCCCGCCACCATAATATCCATGCCCCCTTTCAACGAGAAAAACCAAAGAGCGATAGAACGAAACAAAGGCCACGACGGAAACATATATGCTGTCCCAACATCAAACAGGGCCGATCTGACCAGGCACGCGTTTCCGTTGTCATACTTGAAGTTACATCATTGCATGGCTGACTCAGCCACACTCCGGACACTATTGGTGGTCGCACAGCACGAGTGATTCCCTGCATAGTACAGTCACGTCGAGACTGGAACTTGAACTTCATTGGATCTGGAAACCCTCAGATACGCGATTGGGAAAAAGTCCATGGTTGCAATTGGGTCAAACTTCAGGGGTAGTATTACGTGGAATTGAGCTTTATTTTACTCGCCTGAGAGGTTCCTGATTTCTTACAACGTCTGTTCTGATGCTTGAGGTGACTCAATGAACCGACCTGACTGATGATGCCATGGCACTGGTCCTTCGATTTAATATTCCTAGCTGCTATTGTGATACCCGCAAACATTGAAATTATTACCGTCTATACTGAGCCAAATATACCTCTAATTAGATGTGTGAGACTGATGATGCCTTTTTCAAGGGTTATTCTGCCTGCAAGAAATAATTGGTGCTGAGGCGGTTGTTATGTTAGGCAATAGCTCAGCATGGGATTAAGATATAGTTACACGAAATCGGGATGTTAGCGATGAATCTTACTACGCTTACTATACGGAAGATTCTGTGATCAAGACCTCCATCGGCTCTGGCCACCGCAACAGCGTCGATTTCCATCGACACCCACCCTAGGGCTTGCAACCCCCTGTTGCTCAGACCCGACATCGCCGCGGCCCCCACCCCAATTTGACAACATTTCACTTGTGCTCTTATCAAGTTCTTCATATTCCTCCTCCCACTGATGTCGCTGCTCTTGCGTAAAGGCCTCTAGTATGTGCTTGGCGCCGGCCTTGACCTTGTCGACGAGGATCTCTGTCGCTGCAACCGTCTCCCAGTTGAGCGCGGCATAGCGCGGTGTTGGTACGATTTCTCGGGGTAGAATACTCCGTTGGTGTCGATCCCTGTTTCAAGAAGCTTGCAGAGTAGCGGTTTGCTCCTTCTATAATTATGAATCCTCGCTGTGTCGAAGAGTGTTCGGCCATCGTTTGTGGGAATGCTCGTGTCGGCCGATTCTTCAAGGAAATACTCTGCCGCGTCGTATAATTCTCGCGAGATCGTGAGATGAAGTGGAGTGTAGCCCTTCCTGTCAACATCGTTGATTCCAGCCCCCAAGGGGACGATCTCGCGGGCCATCTTGACAATCTCAGCTTCCGCCAAAGAGTCCTTGCGAATCAGCGCCAACAATGGGGTATCCGAGTCGGAATCCCTCTGGTTAATATCAGCTCCCTGGCGGACCAGCCATTTCGTAGTTTCTGTTTTGCTGTTCAAAACGGCCGTGTGAATAAGGCCAGCAGCCTTCAAATCGACCCCAAAGTCGCGATACATGTCGAGAATCTGGGGATTTTCAACCTTGGACTCCATTACCGAATCCCAGGCGGTTTCGATCATGCGTTTGATCGCACTCTTGTTGGACTCATCTCCTTGAGCCGCCAACAGGCTGTCGAAAAGCGCCTTGGCGGCCCGCGCATCACCTTGTATTGTCGCGGCCTTAAGGGCTATGGATTTCTGGTAATTGCCACTGCCCTCAAGAAGTAGTTTCACAGCGTCTATTTGGCGGAAGACGACTGCGCTGACGATGGAATAGCCGCCGAATTGGTCCAAACCTCTCGGGCAATGTATGTTCGGATCGGCCTTGTGCTTCAGCAGAAGTTTGAGTATATCTGGGCGGCGGTTGAAGATGGCAGCTTGTAGCGCATGGTAGCTGTCAGAAGACCGCGCATTGGGGTTTGCCCCATGTGAGAGAAGAGTCTCGCAGGTCTTGTAATGGTTGCCTCGGATTGCTAGATGCAGAAGATTATCGCCGTTGGCGTTGGTGCGATCCACGTCGATTTTGCCTGCTTTGATCCATTCGCCCAGAATATGATCTAGACCCAAGAGGGCGCAGCCGAATTCAGCAGCATGCGTGGGACGGAGATGTGCTCGAACGAACGTGTCGTTAAGAATGCGGTTGAGCTCATTCTTCATCCTCCAGCTCTCGGAATACTTGTCGTCAAAGACTGTGCGTGTTTTGAGGTGTTCCGGCTCGTCCATTGTCAAATTGACGTTTCCCCGGTTGAAAATAGTCCAGGCTCTGTAGGGGCTGTTGCTTGCCTTGGGGTCACCCATGAACTCCAAGACAAGCTCATCAATGGTTTGCCGTAGATCCTCGTCGCCCCTCCCCCGTCGCACATGAAGCGGCCAGGTCTGGGAGGCGTACTGTGTCCACTTCTCCAGCCCTGTATCCTCGTGTCCTTTGATGTGATTGTGGAAGGATATACTTGAGCATACCGACGCATCTTTGTGTTGATGGACGTTGAATAGCTCTAATGTGCAGGAGAATTTTGGAAATTGGAAGGTCGGGGGATCGTCATCGTCAATGGTCCTAACTGACCCTTGATCAGAGTCTTCCCAAATCAAATCGTGACGGTATGAAACCTCTTCTATGTCGACTTTAAGCCAGGGATGCTCAATAAAATTGGCAACCTCAGTTTCGTCCTCACTATCTTCGTAGATATTCTGCTCGTTCTCGTCAAGGACATCGCCCCACTGAAGCCGGAGAAGTGTTCTGAGACAAATGCAGGCCATGAAGGCATTTGCCTCCGCAAGCGACCAGTGATGAAGCTCGAGATACTCCCGGACAGACAAGTGAGAGAATCTACAAATGGCGTTTGGGTTAGTTTTTATGTTGGTGTTTTGGGGCAGCTTTCTCCGGTATTTGCTGTTTGGCGTATCGATATATTCTCGCTTCGAACGCGTGGGATCCAAAAAGTCCAAGGGCCTTTCAGGTACGCCGTCGGCTAGAATGACAAGATTATAGCAAGCGTCGAGAATGTAGTCAATGTCGACATCGGGGTCCAAGTAGAAGTCCTCTTCGATATTCTGAGTGGCGGCAATCACCATTTCTGATGGACTCAGAGGACGCCACGAACACATGAGTATTTTGAAGACCAAAAAGGCTACCTCTCGTTTGCTTCCCTCTTGCGAAGCAATGTTGCTGTAGATATTCTTATAAGCTGCCTCTAGGCCCCGAGGCAGCCTATCTAGGTAGCTCAGAATATCCTTGTTTCGATTGAGCTTCAGCAATTCATTGATGTGCAGGGCAGCCCACTGAAACCTACACGAGGGTTAGGTGTCAGTGTCGCTAAAGTAGGAGTCGGTTGCACTTACATCCCCTGGCTCTTGGACTGGAATGTCTTCAAGATTTGTTTTCGGACTTGCTCCGTCATCTTGGTCCGACAGAATGGACTTTGCTCGAGCTTATTCAACACGAACTTCTCAATGTCTGATTGATTGTCATTCGCCGTGACTTCGAGGTGATCTCGTATCTCGTATCGTTCTCTTAAATCCTGGTCTTGTCTGCTCGCAATGTAGATCTTGACAGGCCGGGGTGATTTTTCAGCGATGAGATCCAATGTATTCATGAGCACCTCTCGCGTGTCTCGATCACACTCATCGAGACCGTCAATGGCGATGGTGCACCGCGCATAGTCTTTTGTTAGTTGAAGCAAAAGTTCCTCGCACTCTTCGCTAGTGAGTTGATCTCTGGAAAACCCAGACCGCTTTCGTTTGGTGTATTTACTCTCGACGTACGGTATCATTGTAGACTCGTCTCTGGAAGTTGAGAATTGCCTGACAAGACTCCGAAGAACCATGACAGGATCTCGATGGTCTGTTCGATTTCGATCACAATAGAAGTAAGCAAAGGCTTCATTGGTGTCTTCGTCCGCGGTTAAGCGGAGGATGTCGTCAATGACTTTGGACGAAAGCTTCGTTTTGCCAGCTCCAGCTACAACCACAACTTAGTCAATGCATCGATCCACGAAGCTAGAACTGGAGACTTACGAATTCCATTTAGCCAAAGTGTGTTTGAAAGGTCTGTAGACCTCCATTGGGAGTATGTCTCGTGGTCCAACAACCACTGCCCGGTGTCCTTCACTCGGCCCTTGGCAGCGTTATAATGATCAGTCTCAAAGGGGATTTCGGAGATCCATTGAAGAATTTTGCATCTCTCATCGTCTTCCAGTTTCTTCCAGAACCTCCGAGAAGTAGTATCAAACTGATCCATATGCTGTTTCAGCATTTCTCGCAGATCAACATGAGCCTTATCCTGCCGCTTGCGCGACATGGAGCCTACCACACGCTCGCAGTTTTCAGCAGTAATTTCGCAACGCAATTCAACTCTTCCCATGTCGGCCAGCATCCCAGACACTTTTACAGGATCGACGGTGGCGCATAGTGTCCTCATGAAGGTATTCTCATCCATGAGTTTGATATATGTTGCGAGAAAGGACAGGATGCTTCGGTACGTCAGAACAATAGCCTTCTGAAGCTCGCTCAAGGCATCATCGGCAGGAACTTGATCTAGATTGACCTGTATATAGAGGCGCTCGTATATCCGGCAGCGGTTGATTAAACAGGTGACCAGCTCAATTCCGATCAGAATATGGCCCGCTTGCTCTACATCGGCGGTAACGACCTACAAGGAGATTAGTATTTAAGCTAGAGAATGACGGATGCCTAGATGGTTTTAAATTAGACCTACTGAAAGAATAGCTTTGATGGCGGCCCAGGGGAGAGCCAAGTGAACCGGGTCCATACTAGCCGCAAACTCGCCAACACTTTTGAAGGTGGTTACCCAGCCGCATATCTTAGCAACAACATCGCGTAGCACGATTTTGCGGCCTCCAAAGTTGAGTTTCCAGGTCTTTTCCTCGACTACGTGCTGCTTTTCGTCGACGACTGACTGCAGCTCGTCTAGGATGTCTTTCGTAGGGCCGAGTTTGACGTTGGTGTCTAACGCATTGCATTCATCCTCCGGGAGCATTCCCTTTGCCTTGGCCCAGAGGTCTTCGCTGATAGGAAGCGGGTACTCCCTGTCGGGGGTTACGGCCTTATGCGCTGGGTCCTTGTAATTCATCTTCGTAGGCCCAGCCTGCTCCGAAGCTGACTCCTCAGGACTGTCATCTCTCCGCTCCGTTGAAGAGATTCTGGTGACTTCGACAACAGGGCCTGCGGTCTTTGCGTCGACGGTTTTGACCTCAGAGAGAATGCTGCTCGTTTCGGTAGTGTCGTCTACCTTCGCCTTGTGCTCATGCAACGTCGTCTCGCGAGCGGGCTTGGCAGAAGACTGGGTTGCGGGAGACTTTGACTTTTTCCCAAAGAGCCATTCCTTCACGCGCTCTCCCTTGCGTCGCTTCACAGGGTCCATTTTGACAATGCAACCCACTTGTGTTGGCGACAGTCGTTATTCAGGATAACTATGTCTTGCCTGTAATACGCTGCTGTGTGTGCGGGGTTTGTGGCCTGACTGCAATGTTAGCGCTGATCGGACCCTGGCCGCATTGGAAGGATGCCAGGTAGGGCTTCAGGCCCAGGCCGTGGCTATGGTTTTGGTCAGGTCATACTCATGATAATTCCAATAACTGCGGCTTCATATTGGTGAGAAGGTTCGCGAATTGACGCAAGCTTTCTCTGGGCGGCATCCAGAAGTTGGGTTGAGTTGGGTTGGGTTGCATACAACGCGAATCGAGTCTACACTCGAATGATGCGGCTTACTTAAGATTCAGATCCCATGTATTTCTACTAAAGCCTTTCCAAGTGGTGCTTGGCTATGTCTAACTAACCCGCTAGTAAATGCTATAGCCTATCCTGTCTTGAACACCATCTTCCCCTTTGTACGACCGGGCAAGTTTTTCGTACCAACTACTTGCTTGTGTATAGCCTGAGAACCCGAATCTAAAGCCGAGCAAACCAACGCATTCTCGAAACGCCAACCTATGCAAATCAATAAAGAAGAATTGGAAAGGGCAGTCCAATAGAACACAGGCACACCACGGAGGGCGCCCTGGTTCACAACGCCACGCAGACTCCGTCGAGACAGGAATCAACTGCATCAGAGTCCACCTAGGACTCTTTATCAAGCTCATAAAACAACAAATACACCTCCCTCTGCATCCCCAGCACTTCGCTGGTCTTCGCCTCGCGCACCTTCTCATCGTTGACCCTCCACCACTTGTCGGTCATGCCCTTCCGCCTCTTTGCTCGCTTTCCCATGCCGGATGCCGCCGGTGGTCGAGGGTATCCGGTATCTAGCGTTTGCTTAGGCGATGTCAACCTGGAGAGGACGGACTTGGTGGATGCTGCGACTGAGCGAAGACTGCTGGTTTCGCCATCCTTTTCCTTGGAAGTCGAGAGGCTCGACGACCTGTTTCTGTCTGACGGCACGCTTCTAGGTGGCACTGGCAGTGAGTCTAGCGACGGCGTCGACGAGTTGTTCCCCGAGGATGCGGACAGGAGATCGGGGGTGGATATCGCCGGGCTGTCGATGACACGGGCAGAGATCTCGGGGGTGGATATGGGAGTGGGCGTCTTGCTATAAACTTCAGATGGCTGGAAGGTGTTTGAGTTGGAGAATGGAGCTGCGAGGTTCTGTCGTCGGAAGGCCTCGTAGTGGCCGCTATTGTGTCCACCGCGGTGTGTGACCAGGCCCAGGAGCTTGTATTTCTTCTGGTCTATCAAGCCACCAAGTGGGAGCGTTTCAGGGAAGGAAACCTTGGCCGAGTTCTTCTGGGTCATTTGCCCCGCGTCGTAGATGGATCGCGAGAGGTGAATGGCTAGGATCTTGGGGAAGAGGGACATCCGGGTGGTCTTTGCGATCCTCCTCTTGGGAGCATAGCGCATGTCTCCCAGATCCACGTCCTCGGGGGGGTGTTCGGGGTCTGTGTCAATGGCAAACTGGAGCTTCTCAATGCTCTCTTGCGCTTGCGCTTTGAAGGTCTCTGAAGTCGACTTGGCGATCTCGTGCTCTAGGTTGGCCTTTGTTTGCAGAAGGCGGCACATTTCGCACTTGAAGTCGTCAATGTACTCGGTCTTAAAGATTCCATCGAAGCAGCCATTGAGCGTAGTAGACGAGACCTGAGGGACGGCCAATGTGATGGTGCAAAATGTCTCCTCTCTCGGCTTTGTCTTGTATCGGCAAGTCTGGCACTCCAGGTGCGATTCGTATTTGCCCTCCATGGGGAAGCCTTCCTCGAGCTCAAGCGGCAATGGGCCAAGGCCACCATTTGATTGGATCTGAGGGATCTGAGGGATCTTGGTGTCGGTAGACGGCTCAATGGCCGAGGTATCGGTGCCGTCTTCGGCCTCTTGGTCTGACGGGGTCTCGGCGGTAGAGCCGTTGCCATTGACATGTTCGTCGCTGGGCTTAACCAGGTTCTCCGAGCTTGCTGTCAGGCCACGTCTCCGCGCATGGAGGCGGGCGCTCTGGCCGGCATGGTACTCGTCCTTGAGGCGCTCGGCGACGATTTGCAGGAACTCTTGCGCATCCTGCTGCTGGCGGCTGATGCGCTGCTTGAAGGCAACCTCGAGGACCTTGACGAACTGGAAGGGCGAAATGGCCTTCCTGTAGATGGGGCGTTCGTTAAGCGCATCGAGCATCTCCTTCAAGCCCTGTGTGACCAAGCCGTCCTGCAGACCCTGCAGCTTCCACTGGGCCACCTGCTTGCCCTCGGGTTGGACGAGGCTGGCGTAGACGGCGGGATCCTCGATGCGACGGCGGTGCGTCTCGCGGATCAGGTAGACGCGCAGCTCCCCGAGACCGGCGAGGGCCTGGAGGACCGAGTTGATGAAGCAGTCATTGGCCTGGTTGCGCAAGCCGACAATGGACTTCTTTTTTGAGCTGCTGGCGTCGTGGTCGATGGAAAAGTTTGGAGCGAAGACGTAGATGAGGGCGGCGGCGGCGAGCGATGCACCGGCGGCGTAGGACACGACGGTGGCCGACTTGTCGGGCATGGTCGAACGGCAGGGTTGAACCGGTGGCTCGGAAGAGTCGGGATTCGGAGAGGAGCGAGTTGGAGTCTGACAAGTCAAACAGGGACGGGTACAACAGGGCTGCTGCGGCTTGCGCTCATGTCTTGGGTTGGGGTTAGTGCGGAGAGGTGGCGAGCGGCCGTGATGGGTTCGGGGGGTGTGTTGGATGTTAGCTGGAGACTGCAGGCGACTCTGGGGACGGCATCGACGACATGGCAGAGGGAGAAGTGAGAAAGTGAGAAGTAAAGCAACCGCACAGATGAGAGAGATGGCGAGGGAATAGTACAGGGCACCACGCAGGAGGTCGAGTTACTAAAGGAGCGACGGGGAAAAGGCCGGGGGGAGCCTAT
>JAANBB010000364.1:0-41352 GCA_014621425.1 Cylindrodendrum hubeiense
CTGAGGGTGGGCTCCAGGGCGTGCACCTGCGCTAGGGCCGCTCCCACTCGCAGCGCAGGTCGGCGCATGTCAGCCCCCTAATGCGCGCCCCTCTGTAACCGTCCCAGCGCCGAGCCCACGACGAGCAGTCCGGGATTGGCGCCAGTTCCTGTGGTGGTGTAGGGCGTTGATTGAATCGGGTTCCGGGGGGCGGTTCAGGCTCGAGATCAAGGCTTGCCCGCTTCTGGAAGCTCGCTGTGCGCAGCCAAGTATGGGAGTTCCGTGATTTGGGATTTCGCAGAAACATGGGGAGCTCAGATCAACCTGTGAATCAACCTCGGTGGAGCAGGTATGCAATTGACGAGCAGCATGTTTGAGCAGAGTCCAGGCGGGAAGTATATAATTTTAACCTCATCTGCTACAAGTGCCACGAGTGTACTTGACCTGAGATAAAAAGACGAAGAATGAAAGAGAAAGAAAAAAAAGCACTGGACTGTGCTACCTCGCAACGGACCATCGGGGTTGCCTCAGTAGGGGCCGTCGCTCGCTGTTTACTAGGTGTAGTGGACGCCAAGCATCCAACGTCGAATCTCGCAGTGGAGTACTCCCTAGAAAAACCGGGGTTGGAAGGGGGGGGGCGTGTCTCCAAGATTGCGCCAGAAGCAATCATCCCAGCGATGGGCGGACACTACAGCACTTGGCCAGAGCAGGTAAATCTCTCTGGTCGGTGCTCAATCTCTCATCAACAATCACTTCCGGTTCTAGGGGCCCTACCGCACACCTCAAACCGCGAAAACCCAGGAACCGCGGCCGGTGGTGTGCAGGCAAGCGGGCTGCCGGAAAGTCGTCCCCCAATCCCCGACGATGGGAGACGTCAGTATTGACCGTTTCGGGCGGCTGCTGGCTGTGCGCAATCTCAGCCGCCAACCCACCGAGGCATCGCCATCCCCTGCCGCTTTGCCTCTTCCTCGTCCTCGCGGCCTGGTTGGCCTCATGCGCACAGGAGGGAGGTGACAACGGGTTAGTATGCATGCGACCTAGGCTTGAAAAGTGGTAGTTTCGACCTGCCTTGGTTTTTTTATTTTTCTTTCTTTCTGGAATGGCTCAGCGGCCGTTTGGGCTGAGGGTCCGGTCCGTCAGGGGAGGCCCGTTTCTCTGTCGGTTTTTGGCTTGCGTGGACTGAGGCGAGTTTCGGTCAATATCGATATCCACAACCCACACATCCACCCCCATGGAAGCTTTCCACTGGGTCTCGCGGACAGGATCCGTCTGCTCGGGAGCGGCGAGGGGACGGCCCCATCAATCCATGCCACGCCATTGACAGTCCAGTGCTGTACATAGTACGTAGTACATCACATCGTACATGGTCTATCTTCAGGCGGATGGAGACCCCCCATGTGAGCGTGTCCCTGGCTCCCATCTTCCCATGCCGTCTGTCCCCTTGTTCCCGCCGTCGCTGAGCTGCATGAAACTGTCCTGACGCGCTCCGTCTTTCGCTCGCCTGCTCTTTGCCAGTCGTCGTCATCATCAGCCTTCCTTCCTCCTCCGCGCGTTCCCCCTTCGTCCCTCGCTGTCGCCGACTTCGTGTAGACTGTCCGCGTATACCACACCTTCTCACGCTTCCACGCTCCCACTCCCACGCGGCTAATTCTTTTTTTGGCAATCGCGGTTTCACTCCCTCTCCTTCACCTTCTATTCCTCCCATTCCTTTTCTCTATTATCTGGTCGCTGAGATCCGCGTATCGTTCCCCCGCAGGTCAGCCAACCGGGTACCAGACTCGCAGTATTCCACCCGCCTTCATCCACCAACGATCATCCACCAACGACCATCCACCAACGTACGCATACCTGTCGACAGTCTTCTCCATTCCCTATTCCCAGTCATTCGCTCGTCTGGTCCCCAAAGTCAAACCTGACACCCGTTGCATGGTCTCTACCCAACACTCCTTGGCGATTTCCTAGCTTGCCCCGGCCTTCATTCCTTTCTTGGGCATCCCCAGTCTTTTCCGGCCAAACATCCCACGCTTCGTTCCCCTCCTTGGGCCCTTTTGCCGCCCACCCCCCATCCGCCTTCGGTGGTTGAGTACGTGTTGCTGCCGGCTCAGCGAGTGTGCCCACCCCACCGTTCGTCGTTCCGTCCGTCCTGCCCTCCTTGGGTGTGTTATTTATTATCTCGCTCTGCCTCTCGCCTGTTTGAATCATCATGCCTGTCCGGCCTTCCAACAGCGAAGCCGTGTCAGCCCCCCTGGACTCCCGAGGTCATCGGCGCCGGAAATCCCGGCCTGTCCTAAGTAACTCCGAAGATATCTCCGCAGAAATCACCGCCAACATCGCCATGGATAACTTCGAGGAAAAAGACACCGACGTTGAGTCTAGGTTCCGCGAGGAGCCCCAACAGCCCGTCCAAAAGGGTCCTGTCAGCTGGATGTCACTGCCCCGAAAAGACCAGCTGCTCGTGTTATTCATCGGACGTCTCGCCGATTTCCTCCAGGTCGCTTCATTACAGGCCTATGTTTTCTACCAGCTCAAACACATGAACAGCGACCTCTCTGATTCCCGCATTTCAGAAAGAGCCGGTATCTTGCAAGGTTGCTTTACCGGCGCTCAGGTTTGCACCGCTATCCTCTGGGGCAATATTGCCGATGCCAGCTGGTGCGGTCGCAAGTGGGCGTTGATTATTGGTCTTGGAGGCACAGCCCTCTCTTGTATAGGATATGGATTCTCGACCACTTTCTTCTGGGCGGCGTTTTGGAGAGTGTTTGGAGGTGCTATTAACGGTACCGTTGGTATCATGTAAGTGGTCTTTTTTCTTCTTCTTTTTTCTTAAGATTCCAAAAAGGTCTGAGAAGATGGGCGTGAGTGAGTGGAAGAGGAATGTGATTTGGGAGTGGAGACGACTGAGAGGGAGTGAGGTGCAGAATATTGAGAATCATTGCGCATGATACTAACCCGGGAATCAGTCGAACCATGATTTCAGAAATCACCGTCGAGAAGAGGTTTCAATCTCGAGCCTTTTTGCTTCTACCCCTGAGCTTCAACGCTGCCAGCATGCTCGGCCCAAGTTCGTTCTCCCCTCACCTCTCCCATGATGAGCATTCGCTAACCATTCCACTGAAGTCATGGGCGGTCTCCTGGCTGATCCTACCACAACTCTCCCCGACTACTTTAGCGAAGGTGCCATCTTCGGGTTCCAGTGGATCCGTGACTATCCCTTTGCTCTACCTAGCATCCTCAATGCCATCTTCCTCGGCTTCTCCACCCTCGTCACCTTCCTGTTCCTTGAAGAGGTATGCTCTCTTGTGCCCCAGTCCAACAAGTTCCCCGAACTAACTCTCCGCCAGACCTCCAAGGATCGACGAAACAGGTACGACCCCGGCCTCCATCTCGGCTACCGCATGAGGCACAGCTTCGCCAACCTCTTGGGCCCTAAGTTCATGGGTGGCTATGCTCAAGTCCCTCTCTGGGAACAGGGCGAATCCGCAAGCGACAAGGCCGCCGCCGCCGCCGCAGCAAAGTCGGGTAAGAAGTTGGGCAAACTTCCCTTCTCCCGCATCTGGACCCGCAACGTCATCTTCACTCTCATCAACAGCGCCTTTTACGACTTCCAGCTCGGTGCCTTCACCAACATCTGGTCGCTCTTCCTCTCGACGCCTCGCTACGGAACCCCCAGCACTACTCCCGAAACTGAGAAAGTGTACTCTCGGTCTCTCCCCTTGCTCTTCACCGGCGGCCTGGGCATGCCAGCCTCGACTGTCGGCGTGGCGAGCTCGTTCCTCGGCCTCCTGGGCATGATCCTCCAGTTCACCCTTTACCCACCGGTCCAGGCCCGCCTCGGCACTATGCGCTCCTTCCGATGGTTCCTTATCCTATTCCCCGTGGCGTACTTTATAGGCCCTTATCTCTCTATCCTGCCCTCCTCCACACAGCCTCCGGAGGCGGCATCTGGATCCTGGATCTGGGCTGGAATCATCCTCATCCTGCTATTGCAGGTCATGGCCCGAACCTTCACCCTGCCGGCCACCATCATCCTACTCAACAACTGCAGTCCACACCCGAGTGTGCTGGGCACGGTCCACGGACTGGGCCAGAGCGTGTCGGCCGCGTTCCGAACCGTCGGCCCTGTGGTAGGTGGCTGGTGGTATGGATACGGTCTTGACATCGGAATGGTGGCCTGGGGATGGTGGGGAGTTGCTGCTGTTGCGGTGCTCGGATGCGGCACTGCCTTGATGATGCATGAGGGTTCTGGACATGAGATCTTCCTCGAAGGAGAGCTTGAAGAGATGGATGATGAATGACACGGCTTTAATCATATTCCCTAAGCGATGGGCGCAGAATACCCAACAATAGAAATTCCTTTATTTGTTCATTTTCGTCTGCCTCATTAAAAGTGATATCGAAGTCAAATTCTTCATGCTAGATCTAGAAACTGAGTGTTGGCATAACAATCTGCCGCCTTGGTAATGTAGAAAGTCTATCATGATGTCGTAAAGAAAATCCATGAAGCCCATGTAACATCAGATTGGGTATCTGGAAAATGAGGCTCCTACTCCGCCAGTGCATCTTCTATCATCCAAACTTGAAACCTTGCCATGACCGTAAAATCCTTTCCTCGACGGCTTGAGAGTGAACCATCCCACCTATTATATCAAATCTTCTCCCTTCTGAACCAGTGACCAAGAATAGCCGCTCGACATATCCCAAGCTGTGCCGACTTGCTAATTCTCGATAACAGATACCCTAGACCGCGGCCTCTCCAGGTCCAGGGTATCGCTATCATCGTTCCAAACGGAATTTTCGTCAGGTAGCACAATGGCCCGATCAAGGGCATATGGTAGGCCACGGTGACGGCCTCGCAACATCATCGCGCAGAGGACGAGCTTGCTAAACGTCGAGAACTGGCTGCAAAACGAGGTAGAGACGGTAGGATATCCAAGGCTGAGACCGACGTTTCCACTGCGAAAGACCAACTGATTAGGCGGAACTTAAATGAAATAGGATGGATGGACCTACTAGGCGGAGACGACTTCAAACAAAATGGGGAAAACAGTAAAGGCCTGGGAATGGTCAGTAAAGATTTAGTCTCAAAGCAGTTAGGTAAAATACCGGGTCATTGGTGTCCATGATACGGCGGGACTCGGCAGCACATATCGCGAAAATACCCGCAAATATATACCATAAATCGAAACTCAGCTGGTTTCGTAGATGGGTCATGAGATACGACGTGCCCTTCTCGTCCGGATCTTCCGGCTGACGAGGATTATATTGCCCTAATGACCGCTCCTCATACGTGTTGGATGAACGGATGGCGATGGCAATTGGGTACGCGGAAATATACATCATAACCAGCAAGCTCAGCTGCACAGCCGGGTCCACGGCAGCAAGGTTGAAGCTGGCAGTACCGGTGTGCCGCGAGCTAACGGACTGGAAGATGGCGGCGGCGAGACGCTGGCCACCGGGCAGGTTCGTGACGGCTGTATTGTCCAGGTCCAGCGCGATGATGAGCACTATGTCAACCACATTGAGAATAATCAGGAGGCCGGCGAGCGCCCACGTCGGCCCGCTGGGGAAGAGCAGCGTGTAGCAGCGGCGCGGGTGGTTGAGGAGAAACGAGAGGGGTTCCTGAATGGATGAGCGCTTGGGCGCGAGCTTCGACATGGTCCAGATGAGGAGCCGGAGGAAGATGGGGTAGAAGGTATGGCCAGCTAGGGCCATGAAGCTCATCATGAGCATAGGGGCTGGGGCGTCGTTGAATGAGATCATGGAGTCGGGGGTCAGGGTAAAGCCCAGATTACTAGTCATTGTTTGCGCAGTGTAAAATGCCCTGTACGAGTGAGATGATGAATGGGTGAATGATGGAGGGCTTCCACTCACCAAAAGTGCTTGTTCTGGCCACATTCTTCGATGTAGTTGGGATACTTGGGATCCGCGTACTGGATCCAACCAAGGAGGAGGATAAACCCAAAGAAGTGAAGCCCAAAGAAGTAAGCTATTCACATTAGCAAGTTCCACAGCATAAACAGCAACCGGGACTTACAGAGAACAATCTTGAGCAAAAGCTTCAAGGTCCTGTACTCAATCCCGCCCAACTCCTCACGATCCTCCGACGTCATATTGTGGAAAAGTGAGTTCCGCCCCACCGTGACTTCACGCGAAAGCTGGGGGAAGTCACCAACCGCCAGCGTCGGTTGTTGTTGTGTTGCCGATGGTGGGCGGGGCTCCTTGCGAGGTTCGATGTGGCCGAGGATGAACATGGACGATGCCACAGTAGCGACTCGTTCCATGGAGCGAGCCTCAGATAGCTGGGGTCCATCAGTGCGGCGACGGCGGATAGTCGGGTGGAAAGGTGTATTTGGGCTTGGAATTTCTTCGATGCGAAGATCTGGCTTTGTTAGCAGGAGGGGCGGTGGTTGTGAGAAGTGTATATACCATCTCGGCTTACACGGCCGTCCCTGAGCTCGACAAGTGGTTGCCCTAGGTTTCAGTTAGTCTCCAGTGAAGCAATAAGTTATGGGCCATCATTTTACCCCGGTCGCGGTCGCGAGGGCCAGGAATATACAGCGCAGCGTCCCTTCTGGGATGGAGGTTTGTCGAAGGATCAAACGTGATGCGTGGTTCCGGCTCTTCGCTCTTCTCGTCGCCGAGATCCCGATTTTTCTTCTCGGGCGAATCTTTTGGGACTGGACCTTTTCGATTTCCCGTTTGGTCATTTGATTCCCTGTGCCCTGCCAGAACGCTGTCAATGCCACTTGCAATGGCCGAGGTAGCACGGTCGTCTGGAGTGTCGGTGGGAGAAGACTTGGTGCCCCCCTCAACATCATCGTCCTGAGGGCGACGTGACGGCCGTCGCAGGTGAGGACCTTTAGGCGCAAGATTAATTAGCTTGTGACGGGTATAGAGAGCGTGAGTCGGGGCGAACCGGCTTGTATCAGATGGTTCCGGAACCACCAGAGTCGCACTACCACAACCATAATATTGACAAAAGCAAGGTTGGTGAACATGGGCACAAAGTACATGAACAGCTGCTGATACGTTTTGAGAATCTTCAGGTCGACCCTATTGGCCGTTGAACATTGTTAGTTGCCCGTACTGGACCCTGGCAAATATCCGGCCACTCACGTATTCAGCCCCGACTCGGTCGAGGAGCTGACTCCAAAAAAGTAACTATCGACCGCGCTCAGATTGCCGTACGGATAGAGGATGGCCAGGCTCATAAGGCCCATAACAATGATGTACGCATCTGCAGGCAAGGGTTATTTGCAGCCCCATCACCACCTCGCGGAGGAACATCGCGTCTTGGTACTGCACTTACAATGCAGGGTCACAAAGTTGAGTGAGGGGCGCCACATGGTTTCGTGCTTTGGGACGTAGCGCAGAGGACGTCGCCCGGAATGACCTCGTCTAACAGGTTCGCGACGACGCTGTGGACGAGGAAATGGGACGCTTGCAGTGCCGTGTTCCGAGCGTCAGTCTATATCTTAGGGCAGTAGGTTAGATACGGAAGAGAAGGCAGGACAGGCGATGAGCGAATTAATGCCAAGCCGTCAACGGCCTGTCCGCAGCCATGATTGCGGCGACGGGAAGTGGTGCATCATCTAATGAAGGGGGCCGTCTAACGCCAGCACGGTACCGCAGCACAGCCGCATTCTGGCAAGGGACCGGGCGTTGTCATTGCCGCGTTAAGAATTGACCCGGTCGAGCCCCGTTGCGTAATGGGCCGAGACATGGTTGGATCGGCATCTGATGCCTCATGGCCGAGAACAGCCGGCCCTCGATGCTCTACCCTGATTGCTAGCGGGAATGGCGGTGGACGAGAGGAGCGGGAGGCCTCGCCATGCCCGTTTCGGTAATCTGAGAAGTGACCAGTCGGGGGGTCTACGCCGCCATGTGATATGACGACACTGGTGGAATGGCCGGATCAATGGGATTGTTACCGAGTGAGCAATCTGTACACCGTACCTGTAGATTAGACGGTTATCGCTGGTGGTGGCTGTGCTGGATGGGCCCAAGATATGACGATTGCGGATCTTGAAACCACCAATCCCGAGTCAAATCTCACGACAAAAAAGCTACGCAGGGTCCGTAAGCGTAAGCTAAAATAACCTTTATTCTCCGTTCGTATCGGTCCTTCAACATGATTGTCTTGTTGCTTGGCAGTTTCATGAGACTGAAGCTATGGGAGCTTGTTCGGTGTCCCATGTTCGGCCGTCCCCCCGCTTTCTTATGATTCAGTCCGATTCCATGTGGGATCAACGAATTGGGCCTCAAGACCATGGACGTGGGATTTCTATGGCGCTGAAACATTATTCTAATTCCGTCACAGTATTTGCGACTTTAATGCAGGGCGAGTCTTGAAAGAAAGTGAGGACAATCGCCTGGTACCTACCTTCCTACACGTGCTGTCATGTCACATGACCCCGAGTTTAATGATTGTTTGCGTCCCGCTAAAACGCGGTCGCAGACGAAAGAAGGTACGTACTTCGCGCTCCCGACGCGTTGGACGGCAGCTCGACTTCATCTTCGCATCACCGGCAAATGTTAGCCATCGCGACTTTTTTTTAATCGCACAGGCTACCCCAATCTCTCCCGATGAATTTCGGATTCTCAGACGATGCCTCTGGCTCGTCGACTAATTGGCTGGGCTTCGGGCGCACTCCGCGCAACGTGGGCGCATCCTCACCTGGAATCATCGCCGCAAGCCCCAACGAGCTCAACCCTGATGAGACTTCGTTCGCCGAGTCGTATCGTCCAGAAACTTCGCCGCTGTTCAACCCGATGTTCTCGCCTCAGTCCGACCCTCTTGATGCGACCCCTCAGTCAGGGTTGACCTCCAACCCTGTCCCAGGCTGGGACTTGCAACGCGACTCGGCGCCCGTCGAAACCAACAGCCGTCCATCATCGCCATTGGTTCGCGACGCTCGTGCGCAAAGTCTCGATTTATCTACAGAACTGGAGAAGCCGGCGCCTGTGGAGAAGACCGATGCCCAGGACCCTGTCGATAGTGCATCTCGCGAGCAGTCGCTTCTTCAAGAATCGGCTGCGCGATCCGCGGATGACGAGACCACTGAAGCGCAAACCGCCGAAGAGGCTAAGCAAGACGCGATGGATGTTGGAGAATCGGGCGAGACTGAAGTACAGGATCAGGAACTTGGCGCTGAAGATGCGGCCGAAAAGGACGACGTGCAGGGCACCGAGGGACAGGCAGCAACAACAGAGTCTCTGGGATCACAATCGCCTACCTCGTCTATCCCCAATGAGGCACACCGGTCAGAGGCTGAGGAAATGGTTGTCGACTCCGAGCCTCTTGAAGAAAGTCAGCACTCTCCCAGCAGCGAAGTCGACGCGGACGAATCTGCCATCCCACCCCCGTCGACCGCGAAGCGATCCCGACGGAATGGCAGCCAGATGCTAAACGCGGCTGCCAAGTCGATCGTCAAGAACATCGATGGGCCCCGCAAGCGTCTTTCGTTTGTCCCTTGGTCACCAGCTTTCAAGTCAACTCCTGTCTCAGCGAAAAAGCGAGGGCGCAAGTCGATGCCGGCTAGAATCGATGCTGAGACTCCCAGAAAACGCGGCCGTCCGAGGAAGAGCGACGCTGTCGCGACCCCGGCTACGATTACTCCAGGCGCCAAAAGAGGACGACCCAGGAAATCTGATGCGGCACTCCCAGTCGTGACTAGTGCCACAAAGACACGGGCGCCTCCAACGCCCCGCCAAACCACGAACATCCAAAATACCCCGGGAAAGTCTTCCCTCAAAGCCGTTCAGTCCAACTCGACAGCAGCGACTCCAAACAAGACTCCAAACAAGGTTGGTCGTCCCCGCAAGACGCCAGCTAAAGACACACCGTCTGCCGCAGCTACGGAAACCCCCAAGCGACGCGGTCGACCACCCAAGAATGCTCTCCAGCCTTCATCGGCGAAGTCTGCAGTCTCCGGGAAAGACACTGATGAGGCGCTTCCTGCTAAGCGCACTCGCGTTATTCCACCCCGTGTCGTGCCATCCCCTGCGAAGCGAGGACGACCTACCAGGAAGGCCGCAGCGCCAGCGCCAAAGCCTGCACCAGCCTCCAAGCCTACTACTACACGAGGCCGCCGAGCTGCTGTAAAATCTGACAGCAATGATACTGCTGCAGCTGCAGCTCCTGTCGAGCCACCCAAGAGACGCGGGCGTCCCCTGAAGAACGCGGCCGCATCTAAGACAAAGGAGGCGGTTGCGAAGCCCGAACCGAAGAAACGCGGACGGCCTGCCGCAACTGTTACAGAGACTGCCACCGTCCCAGCGCCGAAAAAGCGCGGCAGAGCGGCTCAGGCAACAGCTGAAAATGCTGTCCTGCCAGAAGCCAAGCCAAGAGGACGCCCGAAGCGCGCTGAGCCGGCGGCCGATGTGCCCGAGCCCCCCGCAAAGAGACAGCGAACAACACGAGGCGCAGAAGCCCCAGCCGTTGAAACCCCAGCCGCTCCAGCGCGAAGAACAGGACGCGGCGCAGCCAAGGCGACCGCCGAGAAGGATACCACAACCGCTCCCGCAAAGCCCACACGCTCAAAGCCTGACGCTGCTCCGGCTGCGGCCGACCCGCCAAAGGCGACTCGTGGTCGCGCCGCTACAAAGGTAGCCGCGGAGAAGCCAGCACCGAAACCCCCCGGTCGCGCCGCCAAGTCCGGTAAAGGTGAACTCCCAAGCTCCAAAACCGCGGTGGAGGAAGAGCCGCCAAAGCGGGCAAGCGGTCGCGGTGCTGCTCCGACAGGCGTGGTGAAGAAGGCCGCGGTAGCGAAGAAGGCTCCGGCAGCGAAGAAGGCCCCGGTGGCGGCTGCGCCGCGACGGGCCTTGAGATCGAGAGGATAGAATGTTTATGGAAATGGGGTGTGGCTATATTGATCAAGGAATAACGGCTAAAGAGGTAGTATGGTCCAGGGACACGGGTTCGGTATCGGGTTATCAATGAAAGGCGGCGCTGCATAGTGTTCAAAACTCAAGAATTGCTAAGGGATATCTCAATTGCTATAAGAAATACATGACATGGGGGTTTCGCGCCTTGCTACCCACCATTAAACCTGCTGGTGCAAACTACCAGATGTGACTGGCTGGCCGCTACTTTTATACCAAGCCAACGCTGATGGGTAAGGTACAAACGATACAAACATGGAGTCCCCTTATTCTGGGGATCCTAAGCGCTACTAAACACATCAAACTAATCCTCCAACTTCTTATCACACGCGAGACGTTATCAGCTCGCAGAGTTTATAGCTTTTTGTCCTCCTTCATTCTCCAGGGACCCTATGGTCAACAAACCGGACGTGCCACATTAGTCGTACAAATCCTTGTCAACGTCGCCATCCTTGGACGCATGGGGACTCGTCACCTTGATGCCGTTCTCCAGGCGCGAGAGCGTCATGACGTAGCCCTTGTGATCGCACCAGTTGCGCACCATCTTGACGGCGTTCTTGATCTCTCGGCCGTTGAGCTGCCAGAGCGACAGCTCGGCAATGTCCTCGTCGTCGAGGGCTTTGTCCTCCGACTGGGCACCGTCCTCGCCCTCACCCTCCCCATCGGTGATGTCCTTGACCCGTGCCGTCTGCTCGGGCAGCCGCTGCAGGAACTTGCGCCAGATGCTCTCGCGGGCGTCGCGGGTGAGGGCCTGGAAGAGCAGGTGCAGGCTCACGCGGCTGCGGAAAGCGGAGTCGATGGTGTGGTAGAGGTTGGTGGTGAGGAAGATGATGCCGCGGAAGTACTCGAGCTCGCGGAGGAAGATGCTGACGAGCTCGTTTCGGTGGATGTCGTTGGGGTTGCGCTCGGCCATGAAGACATCGGCCTCGTCGAGCAGGATGACGGCGTTCCACTCCGTCGCCATCTCGAAGACGCGCTTGATGTTGGCGCCCAGTGTCGCCGCGTTGATGCCCAGGTCCTCGGCCTGGAGGTAGAAGAGCGGTCGGTGCGTGCGGTCCGCGACGGCCTCGGCTGTGAGCGTCTTTCCGGTGCCGGGAGGGCCAGATAGCAGGATGATGAGGCCCTGGCCCTTGCCCACGATGACGTCCTCCATGACCGCCGAGGAGCCGTTGGTGAGGTGGTGGTTCTCGACAAAGGAGAGAACGAGGTCCTTTTGCTGGTCGTCGTAGACGAGATGTGAGAAGGCTTGGTCGTTCCAAACCATGGGCTCAATATCCTCGATGTAGAATTGGACTGGGATTATCAGTTAGTATAGCCTCGGCCTAGTTCGTTGGACGTACTCACCCCAAAGCTTGTTCTTGAGGGCATATCCCCCAATCATCTCAGACATGAATGCGAGTTCTTCGGGCTTCTCAAGCATCTCATTCCTGTTTCGCAACTGATTCTTCTCACTCAAGCGCTTCTTTTGGGAGCTTGAGGTCTTGGGGTCCCCTTCCTCTTCCTCCTCATCTTCTCGCGGTCGTCGCCGAGCACGGCGAACCTGGTTCCGTGCCGTCTCAGGATCTTTGTTTTCTCGCTTGCCCAGCGCGAGGTGGTACTTGTTGTATCCCACAACGTCGATGAGGACACGGCCCTCGACATTGTGCTTCTCAATACACCCCTTGTCTCCTTCATGCAGAGCGATTCCGGTGTAGCAGCTGTACTTGAGGCCCTGCAGGTCGAGGACCTTCTTGCCTCGGGCAATGAGGCGCCTAAGGATGCCCTCCTGCTCTGAGTGGAACTCGAAGGGATAGTGGCGAAGTTCGCGGATAGGGTTGTTGCCTGTGAAGGCGGGGATAGGGAGTGACTTGTCTTGCCATACAAAATCCTCGCCGTTGAACGTCATGATCTTGCCCTTAATGAGGAGGAAGTTGCCCTCGTTCTTCTTGACATACTCGGTGTCCTCAACCCTGCAGAGGAACTCGGAATTGAGGCCGTAGCTATAGACGGTGGAGCCGCGGGGGAAGAGGGTCCAGGCCGTCTTGAAATCGATCAAGCCACCGTCAAGGAGATGACGTCGCTTGGTCTTCATCTCGCCAAACATGTCGTCGAGTATCCGGAGGAACAACTGCAAATACCCTTTGAGGGCATCATCGACGGGGGTCTGGCGGTACAAATCCTTGATCTCCTCCTGGCAAAACCACAGGCCACGGAAGGGCTCTGTGAACTCGGCGGTATCGTGGACGTCGAGGTACACGTTTTCCTTCTTCAGGATAGGCTCAAGGGCGGCGACCAGCATGGGGTTCTGGACCTCGATCTGGTGATACTTGAGGGGGAAACGACCTCCGACGCAGGCCTTCTCACGGTCCTTGATCTTGTAGACCTTGATGGCGACGCGGTCTTGGGCGCGAGCAGCAGACTTGGAGATCTGCTTGGGTGGGTAGTCAACCCACTCGAAGTGATTGGCGTTTGAGTTGCGGCCTTCGTAGAGGGTCTTGATGGTGGTGTCAGAGCCGAACGTGGGGTCCTTGGAGGGTGCGGCCGTCTTGGGATCGTCCTCGGAAGTGGAGGATTCAAGATCTAGAGGCTTGTTGAGGGGAGAGTCCTGCCGGTGGAGGATCTTACAGCGCCATTTCCATACAAAGTCGGAGACATCCTCCCGGTCAATATCGCGGAGGTCGCTGATGCCCATTGTAAGAATAGGCGACGGGGCGCGGCGAGTAGTAAGAATGGGCAGCGTAGACGTCTGTTGGAGTTGAAAGAGAGAGTGAGGAGTATTAAGGAAGTAAAGTGCAGGGAGCCAGCGTAATAAATATCCTGGACTGCAAGGCTGCAAGGACAGTGCGGCTTAAGCCTCAAGCCTCAACGCTCAAGCCTCAGATGGTAAAGCTTCAAGTTGGCAGGCCTCGGCCGCAAGGGTGCAACGCACCTCCTCGTCCTGCATACGGGTGTGGCAGCCTGCTGACGGGGTGGGGGCCCGGCGGGCGACTTAGGACTCGGTGTTGCCTGGCAGCGGCATTGGTTCGCCAATGAACAGGTACCGACGTTGAATCGAGAGTGCTTGTTGGTTGTGGGCAAGGCGTTGGCTCAGCCCAGAGCCAGTGCCGGTGATGACTCAAAGGCCATATCAGACCAGGGTTGGCAGGAGCTATTGCGCAGGGCACTCTGGTTTCTTGATGCTCGAGTGGCGCGCTATCGTTTGCAACGGAGCAGGACCTGGGCAGGCAGATTCGTAGGCTTCCTCAGCTTAAGTACAAGAGTTGGCAGGTTGGCTGTGTTGTTAGCTTGTTGCAGCAATGAGGACAAGCAACCCTCATCGATGACCGCTACAATGGCAAAATTGGTTCAAATTCGTCTATAGCAATACTACGTGTGAAGTCAATCGATGGCCGGTGAGGTGCCGCCATGGTAGGCGGATCGTCCACTTTCGGAAGTCCCACCAGACGTCCTGGAGGACTTGGCTCCACTGTCGCTCCACTAAACCACCAGAAAATCTACAGGGGCCAGTAGCGATTCGCCAGGGCGTTTTCGTGCCCTGCGCCCCTCGCGGGGTGGTGGATGCCTCCCGCTAGTGTGCATGTAGCTCCGGCAAGGCAGCCCAGAGCCCTCTGTTGTTTGTGCCTTGAATACGAGACACTCTAAACATGGCATCATCTCTATCACACAGAGGCAAGGAGTGATTGGCTGGTCCACTGCCGAGTCAGGCTCCCAATTCTGGGGGACAGCGTGATCAAATTGCCTCGCGATCGGCAGTCAGCAACAGCTATTCTTGACAAGACAGGTCGTATAATGCAGTTGAGGGCTGAGGCTCTGAGACACCTGTCTCACGTATCCAGGTATATCCAGGAACGCTACTTCATACGAGTATTGGTCCAATGTGAAAATACGAACCGAAACAAGGTGAAACCTGCTGTGATTGGACAGGATTCCACAGCTGCACCCCGAATTTGCCAACGTCCCCATTATCAGACTGGTGGTGTAGGGTAATCACAGTGGCACTTCAACCCGCCCCACCACCACATCGCGAAGTGCCCCACAGTGCTCCGTGCCTCCACCGAGTGAGGGCATAAAACCTAACCTACGGGACCGTCTTCCAACAGCGCGGGTTTAGCTCAGTTGGGGTAAGTTACATAACTTGGAAAACTCCAGCACACAAAGTCTAACAATCTCTACAGAGAGCGTCAGACTGAAGATCTGAAGGTCATGTGTTCGATCCACATAAACCGCATACAATTCTTTTTTTGCCGTTTCAATATCTTGTGTGGCCTCGTTGTGAGTGAATCATCACGCACCGCTTCTTGCGGTCTTCCTTTTTTGGTGCGTGAGATAATATCTTCATCTCCCTCACATATTTACTCGTTTTGCCGAGAATGATACTCCCCCTTCTATTTTTCTTTGTTCTAATGCTAAACCCTTTTATCAAATCGCTGGTTGGCAATGGCCTCGAGCGAGAGATCCTTGGTCTCCTGGAGAAATAAAAATGTGAGCACACAAATGGCGACATCAAACACCCCCCACACCAGAAATGTGCCCCATCCCAGTCTCTCCATCATGTACGGCGTCGTCAGCGAGAACAAGAGATTAAAGAGCCACTGCGAAGCCGCCCCAACTGCTATCCCTGGCTCTCGGATTCTGGCCGGGAAGATCCTGATCCTTTAGTTAGTGGTGTATTTTGAATGCATCTATGCTGTGACTTACTCGGACATGTACGGCCACGGCATTGGGCCCCAGCTGATATTGTAGATGGCGACGAAGAGGTAGATGAGGGCCACTGTCACGATGCCTGAAGACGTGACACTGCCGTCGTCGGGCGCCGGCCTTATCTTGACCACAACGGCCGTCGCAATCTGACACACTGCCATGGCCGCCGCGCCTCCAATGAGAACTTGTCGACGTGAGAACGTGTTTGCCAGAAACAACACAAATGCACCACACGCTGCCACCTTGACCGCGCCAAAGATGGCTGTGAGCAGCAGAACTCGTTGGCCGCCGCCGACGAGTAACGTGAAATATTGCGGGCCAAAGTATGCAAACGCCGTGGCACCCGTGGCCTGCTGGGCGGCCATGATACAGAAGGCTGCAAATACCCGTCTGAAGTAATCACCATGGAGGAGTTCTGCGCACGCTGTTTAGCCCTTAAATTGCATGACGGGCACACTTTGCTCCCACATACCCTTCAACTCGAAACCTTCCGTCTCTTGCGCCTCGGCCGCTACCCCTGAGCGGATTGCCTTCATTTCGTCAATCGTTGACCGTGAATCATCTCCGCGGATCCATGAAAGACTCTCCCAGGCCTCTTCATGCCGGCCTTTTCTGCTCAGCCATCGAGCACTCTCCTTGAGCGTGAGCACACCACCCCCGAGCAAAAGCGCCGGAAGCAATTGAAGACCGATGGGGATTTGCCACTGGATGGTAGGCTTGCCTTTGATGAAAGAGGCGCCATAGTCAATCCAGTAGGATGTGAATATTCCCTATCAGTGTCAGTCCAATACACGCCCCAGATCTGGTAACTTTGCCATACCAGGGTGAAAAATAACTGGAAGAAGGATCCGATTTGGCCACGGAGCTCTGTCGGAACCATCTCGCTGCTGAACATGGGGACCACGACGGTTGAAGCCCCCAGACCCAGACCGGAGACGACCCGCGCAGCATAAAAGGTAGTCAGAGAGCCAGTGTTGATGGTTTGCAGCACTCCTCCGATGCAGAAGACGATTGAGAACAGCACCAGCGGCTTCTTGCGACCATACCGTTCTGCAATAGGTGAGGCCAGAAAGCAGCCCACGAACGCTCCGAGCTGCTGCAACCCTACAGAGAGCGCGTTTGTCCGTGTCTGGTCTTGCTTTCCATAGCCGAAGTCCCGTTGGAAGGATGCCAAGGTGAGGACGCCTCCGACACTGGACTTGCGTGAGAATGGCTTCGTGCCGCGTTGCTTGGATTGACTCACATGCCGCTGTCGTATCCAAACATGAACGCTCCCATACATACCACTGAACCAAGCCAATAGGCGCGTATTCGTCCTCGAGCTGCACCCTTATCCAGCGCCCGGTCGAAAGAATAGAGACTCGTAGGAGCATCTTGGGCTGGAGCCCTCAGAAGGGGCGTGGTGCTGTCGTCCATGGCTCGTGCGATGCGATAAGCATCAATATCCCCAGTCAGGATCCTCAGCCTCAGAAGATGTGCTTGGATGAGGAGGCAGAAGCGTATAATTCTGGCCGTCCCGACTGTCCGGTCTGCTTCGATTTATCATCATTGGACCCAGCGCTAGCGGCTAGCATGCGGGCGTTAGGGGAAATACCAGCAGGCTATGGCATTCTTGAAGCACCGACAAGCGGGATTGTCACGGACTCTGTCCGGGGTAAGCTGGAGACACATGAGGAAATGGCCCTACGAGATTGGCGTTCGTTGCTAGAAAGCCATGACGTGCTCGCTTGCGTGCTTACTGACGGCTTTGGCGTCTTGATTGTGACGGGGATGGTCGCACCAAAGACATGAACCCCGACGAGCCGATTTGAGGCGTTTGTGTAAAGCCCGAAGACGTAAGTACCGAGTAACACGCCTCGTTCAACATGCATCCGTGGATTGCTTCCAAACTACCGACATCAACTCAATCCCCGCCCTGCCAAAGCCGCGCCAATGCGATTCCCTCAGCGATCTGACTTGAAGCACAGAATACCCGATGGTTCCGTGTGGCGCGATGGATGAATGCACCCGCAGTAGATTTCGCGAGATGATAGGCTCGTTGACTTGAGACGACCGTCCGCGGGATCAAAGTCGGTTGTCGGTCTGGACAGCAAACCCGAGGCCTTGGTGCAACGCCCACCCCACCTTACCATTGACGTCTTCCATCACGGCTCACTTATAACAAGAGCGTGGTCGAACGACTTTATGGCTAATTAAATTCCTGCTATTCTTCCTTGCAATTGAGCTGGCTTGAAATCCGTTCATATAGTATTCTTCCAGTCTGGCGATAATGGCAGCTCCAAAGCGACCCAACTTCCTCGTCATCGTGGCTGATGACCTGGGATTCTCTGACATCGCCTCCTTTGGCAGCGAGATCAACACTCCCAACCTTGACAAGCTGGCTAAAAATGGCCTCCGATTCACCGACTTCCACGCAGCGGCGGCTTGTTCGCCATCCAGAGCAATGATCATGACGGGGACGGACCATCACATCGCCGGCCTCGGAAACCTCATCGAGTGGACCAACGTCTCTGGCCAGAATGACCCGACAGGCAAAATGTCCACCAACGTCCAGAGGGGCATGCCCGGGTACGAGGGCTACCTCAATGAGCGCGTTGCCGCACTGCCCGAGATCCTCCGCGATGCTGGATACCAGACCCTCATGTCAGGCAAATGGCATCTCGGGCTGACGCCAGAGCGAAGTCCCAAGGCGCGAGGCTTCAACCGAAGCTTCGCCCACTTGCCAGCCTGCAGCAACCACTACGCCTACGAGCCGCAGCTGGAGACCGGGGAGAAGTCGCCCGAGTTCCTGACCATGAGCGTCATTGCGCTTCACAGCGAAGATGGCGAGTATGTCAAGAAACTACCGGAAGGTTGGTACTCGTCGGATGGTTATGGAGATAAGATGCTTCAGTACCTCAAGGACTGGAAAGAGGATGATGACGAGAAACCATTCTTCGCATACCTCCCCTTCACAGCTCCTCACTGGCCGCTCCAGGCGCCCCAAGAGTACATCAAGAAGTACCGGGGCGTTTACGACGATGGTCCCGATGCTCTTCGATTGAAGCGTCTGCAGCGATTGAAAGACCTGGGCCTCATCTCCAAGGATGTCGAGCCCCACCCCGTCGTGGCCGATGAAGTCAAGGAATGGTGTGACATGAGCGAGGAGGAGAGGGCGAACTCCTGCCGTGCTATGGAGG
Source organism: Cylindrodendrum hubeiense (assembly GCA_014621425.1). NCBI lineage: Eukaryota > Fungi > Ascomycota > Sordariomycetes > Hypocreales > Nectriaceae > Cylindrodendrum > Cylindrodendrum hubeiense. The sequence continues at coordinate 18,723 of JAANBB010000364.1, forward strand.
TTTTCGCTGCCATGGTGGAGTGCATCGACGCAAACGTGGGTAAAGTGGTCGACTACCTAGAGGAGCAGGGGGAGCTGGACAACACCTTCGTGTGCTTCCTCTCAGACAACGGCGCCGAGGGCGCTGCCTACGAGGCCTACCCCATTGTCCAGGGGTCCATGATACAGCACCTCAAGACGTACTACAACAACAGCCTCGACAACCTTGGCAACGGGAACTCCTTCATCTGGTACGGCCCCCGGTGGGCTCAGGCTGCGACTGCGCCGAGCAGGCTGTACAAGGCATACACAACGGAGGGTGGTGTTAGAGTTCCCTTTTTGATGAAGCCTCCATCCTCGTTCGGCCAAAACATTGATCTCAACGGCATCACTCACCAGTTTTCAACAGTCATGGATCTGGCACCGACCATCCTGGACATGGCTGGAGTGAAGCACCCGGCTCCCACTTACCAAGGCCGCGAGGTCGTTGAGATGCGTGGCAAATCCATGGTGCCGTACCTCCAAGGGGCGCAGCCGCGGATCCACGAAGAGGACTTCATCAACGGCTGGGAAACATGCGGGCGCGCGGCCTGTCGCAAGGGCGACTGGAAGATTCTCTTCATCCCCAAGCCCAAGGGCCCCGAGCGCTGGCAGCTATACAACCTGGCCAAGGACCCGGGCGAGGTCCACGACCTGGCGGAGCAGGAGCCCGCGCGGCTGAAGGAGCTCATCAAGCTGTGGGACCAGTACGTGCTGGAAACGGGCGTCGTGGCGCTGAGCCCCGAGCTGGGGCACTGGATGGCGGCCATGGAAGAGCAGATGCCCGAGAATGCGTGGATTGAGTACGAGTACTGGGAGGACGGCGCGAGGGACGACCCGGCCAAGTTCACGAAAACGATCCCGCGATTCCAGAGGCGCGTGACGACCATGTAAACTAGGCAGCCCTGCCATGGGCTTGTTTGTTTGATGCGAGAAAACGTTTCTAGAAGGAAGCCGCTAAATCACCAAAGAGTTATCAAGCCTGTTCCGAGAACATGTCGCCTGAAGCATGGACCTTGGTGAATGGATACATGCATGCTTGCCCTGATTGTGACCAAACAAGGCGACGTAAAACTTTAACGTAGGGCATGCATTTGGGTCTGTCCCTGAGATGCTGGGGCCGTTCTTCTGTCGGCCTGTGACTGTTGTGGGCCGAGTGATCTGTAGATGCCTCCATTGATGTCGCTTATTGTCTTCTCCCGGACAGATGGCCCATGAATAAAAGCCTGTCAAACTGCATTTCAGATCCACCGAGAACTGATAAGACGAGCTTAAGCTGGTGGGGCTGTCTGGTTTATGCGGGCTCCCATCGCCAACCCACCCATGCGGTGGGAACGATCCAGCAAACAAATCCATCTGGGTCGCCACCGTGATATGTTTGGCAGCAACAGCCCGTCTCCGTGCACTGCAGGGCTTTCTAGAAGCCTGCAAGTTCTTTCATGCCTTCTAGAAGGGTGCTGTCTGTATGCGGTGATGGTGTAATTGCCCCCAGCACTCGCATCGGCGTAGGCCGGACACCTAGGGCCCCAACACTGGTTGACTGTGACTGTTCCACAACACAGCCAATGCGTTCTGTCTGTTCAGTGAACGCAGGGAACACTATTCACTCAGTCTCGCCAGGCAGAGATCTCTATAAATTCTTCGCCATCTCCCCAACCCAACTTTGTCCATCCCTTCCCACCGCAACTGTCGTTCAACACATCCTTCTCAGCCATTTTTCATCTCCAACTAGAGCCTCTTCGATACACTCCCAACTCCTACCACTGGCACTGCCATCATTTGCCATCATGTCTCGCTCAGTTACCCCAGAGGCCCAGGATCCAGCCACTCCCACTCCTGCTACTCGCGCTCCTCCCACTGGTCCCGCTGTTACTCAGACCACCGGTATCACAGCTGGACATGTGATGGGGTCCAACTTTCGCCCGGGACTCAATCCTCTTCGTCCTGGAGGAATATTTGCCAACGGCTTTCCCGGCTGGCTCGCTCATCCATATCAGGCGGTCCAAGCTCCCGATGTGTTTACACCGGAGAAAGCACCCTTCCCCCCTGGGAGCAGCTCCAGGTTCCTGCTTATGGGTTCTCAGGGAATGAAAACTCCAGTCAATTCTGCCTCATCAATCTATGGTGCTTCGACTGGAACCCTTGGCCTGTATGGGTCTCCCTTTGCTAAGCCCCCTCGGCCAGAAGAAGGCTCAGCTGGGCCAGCCTATGATTCTCATCTCGACCCCCTGAAGAATGCGCTTGACAGAAATCGAGGTCCACCTGCCTTGTACTCGTCAAAAGTCGCCTCTGGTATACTGCCTGGTACCCATTCGAATGATCACCTCTCATCGGTTGGACCGTCAACTTCTCAGCTGCGGATACGACAGAACCCAGCCTCTCCGTCGTCGATCCGGCATTCTTCTCAGCCACCACATGGCCCGGAAGAACATCCCACAAACTGGAACCCATTTCATCGTCCAAGCAGAATGGCTGAGTGGTTCGGAAAAGGCAAAGGAAACAGCGCAACCGCCACGACTTCCCACGTCGCACAGCAACATTCCCAGGCTTCAACCACAGGTTCGCGAAGTGGTTTTCGGCCCATGGCTGCCGTCTTAGAGAGCAGCCGAGCAACAAGCAACAGTACTAGCCAAGAAATCGTCCTTGCTGACGGCTCTGCGTTTTCCGGCAACTACCGTGGCGAACGCAGCATTCGGAATGCAAGCGTCAGGGACCTCAAACCCGAGGATAACTGCGCTCTTTGGCTGACGAACCTCCCCCCCGATTGCACATACCACGAACTTCTCGCTCCTATCCGCAACTTCGGTCGAATTTGGTGTGCCGTCATCAACAAGCCCGACTATGTTAAACACATGACCGCCGCAGCTAAGGTCGTTTTCTTCAGTCCAGGACCCGCCCAGGCGTTAATGGCTATGTCTTTGACCCACGGAGTGGCCATCCGTCATCACATGATCAAGGTTGCCCACAACCGTGTCAAGTACAAGGAGGAACCCGTGGTCGGAGATGAATCTCGGGTCCTCATCATCACTGGCAGCTCGAAGCTTGTTAACGAAAAGACATTGACCGAGTTCTTCACAGAGCGGTTTGTTTTTGACGTTGACGAAGTTACTACCCTCATCAACGCCGGTAATCGCTCGGTTATCGAGTACAAGTTTGGCAGCTACCGATGTCAGGCGCATATGGGCAAGATGTCTCTGGAGAAGGATAAACCTGAGGGCCTGGAGAGGGTGGAGTATGGGAGAGATCCGTGCGAGGTTGGCGAGACCCTATCGTCGTATGGAGTGGCTGGTGAGAGAATCCAGGGCCTTTGAAGCGGATTGCTGAAGAATGAGAGGGAAACGCCGAGTTTCCCCTTTGATATGTAACACCACTAAAAAGCTGTTGAGATATGGTATGCGGAGGATTGTGGTTTCGTGGCCTTGTGCCAATGTGATAGAGACTTGAGATCTGGTGCGTTATGAGTTTGGGCGATAGATAGATCTCGGAACCACTAGAAAAGTAGTTCCGCCTCCTAAATGCATTAGTCCTTCTAAATTCTATGATGATAGGGAGCTGGGCTGGAGTCCCACCGCGCTAAATGTTGCATCAGTCTTAGCTTCACTTTATTGCCATTAACCTGTATGGCGATCTTACGCCACCTTACTTGAACCATGGGACCGGGACGCAGATAACTCTCTCTTGAAAGTCATCATCTGCAGATTTGTACCCAGCTCGATACCTAGCATTTGATTCATATACCGCAACTTATCAGCAAAATCTGGTGTTGGCTCTCAACTGACTTGAAGTGCGCGATAAACCGAGCCATCCAGTCATCGGCTCGAACTACCCCATCGACTCTCTGGAAATAACTAACATTTTGAGTACCTAAGACCTAACTGAATATATAAACTAAAGCTCATTCTTAAGCTAAGCTGCAATTTTAGTCCTAACCCCAATCAATAGGAACAATATCAGACCATGTTTATGAGGGATAAATACCAGGAATTAGTCACTATAAATTACCCAGCTCCACTGAAATCAACTCCCTTTGTTGATATATAATACATTGTGAAGACAGTGCCTGTGAGTCTCGGGACATGAGTGCTGCTGGCCTAGCGAGTGGAAACAACACCACGCAGCCGACTGAGAGTACACAAAACACCACGTTCCTGGGCTCCCAACATAAGAATAGTTTCATATAATAATTTACATTATCTAAGATATACCCGTTGAAATTTCCGATTTGCTTTCGACATGCTAAGAGTTTGCGATACAGTTATGATAAATATTAGGTGCATGGCGCTACTTGAGCGGAGATGTGTCCAACCCCACAATCTAAAATGACCAACTCCTTCCCGCTCAGAGATTGCAAAGCATTCGGCGGGGCCCCTGAATCTATTTGACCAGTTTCAAAGTAGATGAGAAATGTTCTGGAACGTTCAGCTGTCACGTCGCATCATGCATGGCCTGAACGCCCTCATCATTCTTGTGGGCTGCAGGGGTGGGGTCATGTGGCTGACCCCCAGCCCATTCATTCAGCTCTCAAGTCTCAACTTGGACGCTCAGGAAAGAGGGACTTATTTCTTCAACCACATCTCTTCGCGACAACTCAGTTCAACCCCTGCGACTCTGTGCTGTCTGCGGTAGAAGCCAGGTCGGTCCTATTGACCAGCTCCGGCATCCGCGGCACCTCCGGCAATGGCTGTCATCGACGAAATTATTCGCCGGCATCCTCGGGAGCGCCTTTTTGTGCAGCCTTTGGAATGGACAGCGCGGCATCTCGAGCTTCTGCAATGTTCATTTGAACTGCAGGGCGACGCGGTTCCGAGCAAAATACCCGTCGATGAAGCGGTTCAAGACGCCGATCTAATTGATCGTCGGCCGTTTAACTACTGGACCCACGAAGCTGAAGTCTTGGCAACCTCGGATACCAAGAACGCCGTCATCCGACGCATTCTCACAGACCGAAACGGGCCCTTCAAATGCATTCGGTAAGGCAGAAAAGTGAGAGTGAGAACCCGAGTTAGCTCATTTGCTAATGTCCCCATACCGCAGTCCTTTCGGCTTCTTTCGTTTTGGCTCCGATCACAGATTTCGGCTCCACGGCCTGGTCTTTGCTCCCTGTATTCAACGCCAGATCCCTGCTCAAAACCATCCACCTCCCGTCTTCGCCTTCATGCAGCGGAGTATGGTTAAAATACAGCGAGAGACGGCATTTCCAATGCCCCGTCCCCGCCGCCGCCAACATGTACCGAATGTACCCGTCGCAGCTGCGCGACAGCTTCAATTAAAGCATCTGGAGCCTGCAGACCCGTGCCGTGACCCGTACATTCTCGCTGTACTTCTTGGTCTGGCACAGGCTCAGGCCGAAGCGGCGTCTCTCAGCAGCGATGACTCTAATAATGGCCGCCGTGAATACAGGGTTCGTTCTCCATTCCATGTGATAACTACTAGATGCGAACCATAATTGTTCATAGGTCTGCGCCATCTTCGTTGATGAAAAAAACACCGAACACATGATTTTCTATTCTGCCAACATCACAACGGCTTTTCTCGCCAAATTCGAGTATCCCGAGGACTTGCAAGTGCCTCAATGGTCGCCCCTCTCAGATCCCCTAGTCATCCGCCAAATAAAGTTCCCCTACCAGCCTTACTCATCGTTACGACAGCGCCTCGTTGACGCGATTATATCAACAGCTGGGCGATAAAATTGCAGCATGCGGAAGTCCAATAGGGACAGTTTCGCCTCATGGACATTGCATGGACATTGAAAAGAAGATGAACAGCGAAATCAAATTATGGAGCTACATGTAGATTCGGCCTAAGGGCCATAATGGAACGCCACCTTCCCTGCTCCCTGGAGGATGCCAAGGAGGTACAGGGTGAATACCGCTTTCATTCCGTCATGGGTCAGTCCCAGCTCGAAGGAATCTTCAGATCCAAGCGTTTCGTCCATCAACCATGTGATCTTGCAAACCCGTCGAGGGACAGCATTTGTTCCTGATCGCGAGCACACCTCAAGCATTAGGTGTGTCTGGCCCATGGTAGATATGAGCTGGAACTCTTGGGGGTCGATTCGGAACTTGCTAGGCTGCCCAGTTGAAAGAATTGTTCCCTGAAAAAAAAAACCGTGTGAGCTTTGTAGTAAGAATTATGGGAATCAGATTGTACTTTACCTTCTCTACGAATTGCTTAAAATGACGGTTCGCGCCTCGAGTGCCATAAGTGACCCTCGAGATACGGAAAGCAACCATCGTCGATCCCTGATCGGTGCGCTTGATATTTAATGCGTGAGAGTGAGACAGGGCGCCGCGCGCGACCGCCATCCATCTGATAGATATTAGCCATGGTTCGTATGGCCTAAAAGGGAGGGCTACTCACCCCTGACAATCCTTGTAGGTGATAACCTGGATAGATCGAGGAAAATTATCTTTGACCATTCTGTTGATGGTCTCCTGGACCGCGAAATTTCGTCCAAAGCCTCCAGAAACAATAATGGCCTGTGAGATTCGCTGGCGTTAGCACATGGTGAACAAACGAATTAAAGAATACAGTGGATTCTACCTTTGGAAATTGACCCGTCTTTGCTTTGACAGCTTGGATTTGCAACTTGACAAGGGCTTTTATTCGGTCCACAGGCCGGAAAATATCTGCCAGATCCTCTCTTTTCAACAGTTAGCTGAGGCAATGTGCGTTGAAATGAGGCGCTCAAATACCGAGTGAATGTTAACATCTGTTGCGGGGATCCGGCATGAGTCCGTCTTGCTTGAGAACCAATGATGTATGCAGGCAGGGGGATTGTGAATTTGCTATCGCCTCCATCATAAAGTATCTTGATTTTGTGATCCCAGTGGCTGACTATCATGGTGCGAAGTTCTGCCTTGACCGCAGCATTGAGCTCCACCGCGGGACAAGCTGCACGGAACTTGGCCATGAACTTATCGTGGAACGCATCGTCTAGAATTGCAGCCCCAGCGAAAATGCACTCACCGGGGATGCACTCAGAAACTGCGAGGGGAGCCAGTTGGGATATCTGGAGGCCTATAGAATCCTTTTGAGACATGTCAGCGCGCAAGATAAAGAATAGCAAGGGTGGTTGAAGGGCTTACAATGGTGCCGCCTCCGCAATCGCAGACTATAATCGTGTCGTTCGTCTGTTACATTTTAGCGAGAGTGATTGCAAGGTTACAGAATAATTGTGCTGCATGGGAATGTTGGAAAAGAGAGAGAATGATCATGGTTGAGTGGGTACTTGAAATTGCAACGCCGCAGCCATTTCTCACCTTGGGACTGATTCTGTGCATTTCTAGTGGCAGCAGATAGACAGCAGTGGCCTCCGGCTCTGAAAGGAGGTTTAGGGTCGTTCTACCGGGCTCATACATCCCGGCATCTTCAATGGCTCTGAGCAGACGGTTTCTGGCGTCATCTGGCCAGGCGGCGGGGATGGTGAAGGTCACATGTACCTTGAACTGTTCAATCGGGAAGGGGAGAGTCTTTTCGAAAGCACCCCAAAGGGATTTCAAGTACATCGCCGTCAATTTGGTGGCGAGTTGTCCACTTTGGCGGACGTTCTCTTTGAGATGCATGAATTTGGCTGAATGCTGGAAGTCAGGAACGTCATCATCATGTAGCAACATAAGTTTGAACCATTCGAATGAAGAATTCCCAGAAGATAGTGTAGGTGAACCCCAAGATGCAATGTTGCCATGTTGGTCCAACTGCAGCTGAGTGGGCAACTTTCCATTGACGATCAACCTTGGTTCGAGCCCGCTAGGTGCGTAGTGGATGGCATGACCTAGGTGATCGATATGGTATGCCAGACAGGAATATCTGGCAACTCAGCGATTAGTACATATCGGTTATTGAACACCATCCTAAACGCACAAGGGAAGGGAAACGGGAAGATGGGACACTTACGTGGTTCCAAAATCAACCCCAACACAAACCGTCATACCAGATTCACCCTTGATTGGAGGCATGATAAAACCAATGAGGAAAGAAGATGATGAGAAAATGGGAGAGAATTGAGGATCTATCTGTGAAGATAGATGTACTTATAGAAACATTAACTGGGGCAGATCAGCCGTCCATCATTATTGGAGCCACACTAAGTGACCGTTGGCAATGGGGAGGCGAGCTCAAACCTTCAAAGATTGGTAGTTAGCTAGGACCATTGCCTCAGCCAACTTCACTCATGTAGTTTTGTTCTAGCTGTTTCCGACCAATGATCTATCACATGCTCAGTGCCCTCCTCCGGCACTGGGCAGGCAAGCCTGAAGCTCCAGAGGCTGATCATTGGCTGGGTCCATCTCCCTCAGGCCACGTAAATGATATTCGTAACGCCTTCGGACACTAATCAGCTCTCTAGGGTGTCAACATGATGCTTATGCAACCCACATCCAGAAGCTGGTAGCTAATAAACGATCAAGCAAACCATCCATAGACCGGAAGGCAAACTCGAAGCTTTTGAGACTAATCATATATTGGAGCCACCACATTCAAGGCAAACTGGAAGTTTGATAGATTAGTAATTAGCCGGGGCTATTTTAGTCAGGGTCACTACAGGGACTAGTGAAACAAATCGCCACAAAACCCGTCAAATCAATCATCTATCATATATTTGGCAGCCCTCTGGCGGTGCTTGGCCAGTTGAAGTGGAACTTGGATCTTGATCATTGGCGGCAGAGGTCTCTATGAAGTTGTCTGTGGTAATGCAGTACACTTCGGAAATCTGTTTTCACCCAAATATTTGAGAACTGTTCAACAGCAGTGGGCTTTCAGGTTATTATTGATATGTGTTAGTCGGTAGCCGATTCCTGTAAACAAATTTCACCATAAGCCCGTTGCCACGTCTTCAAAATGGTTGATTTGAGGGGTTGCTCAATCTGTAGCCATGTCAACAAGGCTACCAAGGTACGTGTCACAGATAGGACTCTAAACCACACTTGCGGAAGGGGCTTTCGTTGAACACTAACGATTGACGGGATCGGCTGATGGGCTATTCTGTGAGCATCGGACTGCGTCAGCATGTGTTTGATCAACTGCGGCGTGTGGCAGTACGTAATTATTAGCAAGAGGTTCGTATTCGGCTGTGTGTAGACATGTTTGCTTAGTGGTTTTTTGGCGGTCAATGGAAGCCACCTCACCGCAGTATCAATCATCTGATGGTGTGGCTGCCAACGCCCGTCGGGAAGATACATGGAGGCTGAAGTTTGAAGACGGCAGTTTACAGCCGGCCCGATTTGGGCTGAGGGGGGCTCCTTTGGGTTAGTCGTGGCTTGGGACTATTGGCGCAAGGGATATTGCTTTGTTCCTGGCGGCAACTATCCGTACCCATTCTTGAAACAACCGAGGAGGTTTGAGGCCCGCCCGCGTGGGAGAGAAAGCAGAGGAGACATAATCATGAATTCACGAAGTGTATAACGACGGTAGCGGTGTGGAACGCGTCGTTATTGAATTGGCTGGCGGTGCTTCGCCGCATGTTCCAAGGAGTTCAATACGCGCGGTAACCACCGCGAGGGCTTAACTGAATTGAAAGTGTAAGCAGAATGCGTTGGGCTATCTGCTTCGTAGCGCCAAGGCTCCAAGCACATACCAATGTCAACTGTCTCACAGCCGCGTCCTACCGTTATACCGTCATACCGTCTTAGACCGAAAGTGGAGTACACGCTCCAGCTGCACTACTGATAGTGGCGTGTATTGACGCTATTGTCCTAAAGGCATGTGATGGTATTCTTTGTACTACTCCACACCACGGAGCTTCAAGTGGGAGTTGCTGGACCCTGCCAACCACTGGTTTTTGTTTAGAACTCTTGGTGTGGCACAGCACGCCTGTCCCTTGGAGCCTGGCAAGCTCCGCGGTCAGTTGGAAGCTGATGGATGAACCCCCGCAATGTTTAAGTAGCCCTCAAGTCCCACCCGTCATCAGGTCCTCACTCAGGGAAGTTAGAATCTTGGGCTATCGTTGCCACCACGCGCATTCCCGGACGATTGGGGTTATGTTTCCTGAGCCTCTTTGGAGCAACGCTACCTTCACATAACTTGCGCTTCCTTGCCTGGACGGCTCCAGCCTCGCCAACATGCGTAAGACACGCCAACGGACCCGCGAGAACACCCAGCGTGCTGCGTCCGGAGACGGTAAAAAAGAAGATGACTGCTCTCCTCAGAAGCGCCGGCGGGGACCATCAAACGCCACTGCCACAGAAAGTTCAGCAGCAGGCTCAAGCTCGGAGATGCCGGGACCATCTTCAGCTCAGGCCCCCCCCTCAGACCTCAAGAAAGAGCCTGGATCTGTGAGTTACCTTGGCCTAGTGCTAAAAGAGACGCTAAATCTAACTACTCTAATTCCAGATCCTAAAATCGTTGTCGACAATTGGACCCTCCGTCGATGCAATTGAATCCAACGAGGCACAAAAACTTTGGAAAGGAAAACTTTGGCATCACGAACTAATCGCAATTGTGACACACTGTATCCTGAGTTTACCAGACGACGATGCGGTCTGCTTCCATTTCTGGGAGGACCTCCACAAGGCCATCGAGCATTTTGCTGAAACACTCTCTGGAAATCTTCTATGGAACGACCTCGATGAAAGTACCCAAGAAAAGTTCAATAGTTGGACTCCCGATGCTTATAAAGTGTTTGGGATATATGACGGTGGTCATAAATTCTTCACCTCGTGGGTTTGGCGAATCTTAGCCGACTCGATCTTCAATTCCAAGTCCCCTAAGATCAAATGGGCATCGTCTTACTTCAAGGCTCAACATGAGATGGAGAATTTCGTGCTCGGTATGAGTCTACATTCATTTTTATATTACAACCCACTAACTCTAGCAATAGATATCTATCCAAATGCACCAACCGATATAAGGTATGAATGGAATCATTGGAAGATGTCGACAATGCGGATCCTTGCAATTTTGAAACAGGTGGGACCACGCCAGACATATTTTCGTATCGACCCAAGTTGCATCCAAGAGATTCTTGCTGAAGGGCTCGGTTCCTGGTTCCCCCACGAGTTAGATGCCGAGTCCCAGCTGTGCCTGGATAGGCTGGCTACTTTCGCTGTTATTTTGGAGATGAACATGGCTCGGAGATTGGCAAACCCGCAGCTAATCTTTCACCACCCTGAAACCAAGCAGATATCTGGGTTCGAATTTCAGCCAGAAATTGATGGTTGGGAACTCGCGGCTATGCTGCATGAGAGACATGCCTTCTTCCGTTGCACCGAGGAGGAAGAAATTGCCGAGAACCGTAGTTACCAACTTAGTCACGCCGGTCGAACCGTTGACTTTGTAGTGGCTCCGATGGTAATAGTGCCCCATTTCTGTAAGTTATATAAGGACCAATTTATTGGTGCACCGATGGTCGTCTGTGTGGATTGGGTGGCCGCCTATGATAAGGACGTGGAGAAGGAGGAGAGGAAGAAGGAAGCAAAGGCAGCGGAGAAGACGGCGGCAAAGGAGAAGGAAAGTGAGAACGGTAAGGGCAAGGGAAAGGTGGAGGAGAAAGGGAGGGAGAAAGGCAAAATGGAAGCACAGTAGATAATAGGTAGCTGCGAGGGCACCTCATGGAGGCGATTGTATCTGAACACTTTGACCTCAGAAATACAGACAGGTAACCTACTAACAATCAAGTGCTTTTGTTTTTAATAAAAAAGAATGAAGATACTAGGGAGACCAATGACGAAAGGACACAAAATCTCTGCACCTTCAATCCTTAGCACTTCATTCAAGTCAGAAAGACACCATCTAGCACCCAACCGCATTGCTTACTGGACTGCCAATGGAAGTCCGTAAAAGCAAAGGCTCTGTAATTTCAAGGGGGTGTTTAGGAATAAGAAACACGATGATGATCCCAATGGTGGGCTTGCCCAAAGGGGCACTGGTGTCGAACATCATCACATCTAGCAGGCTTCTACTATATATCGCAGTCTTTAGCAGAAGACGGAGCTATCGGCGCTGGAAGACGGCGTTGTTATCGTCATTTGATTTATTTTGCTTTTTCTAGTTCAGCTATTTCAGCTGTAAAACCATTTGCATCATTCTGATCTGTAAGTAGATTCTGGTATCTTCCATAAAATATCTCAGCTACCATCAGTTTCCTCCGTAGCTACGGTCCCTGCAGCCCTCACTTAGATGAAACCCGAGAGCCTCTTCCATCATCTCATCCACCCCTTCATTTCAGAGACAACAAAGATCTTGCGTAAATTACGTCGTTTGGGACCGAAATCCCGGAGATTGCATGGAAACTTAATGACCTACGAAGTTTGCTAGAGCACTTGGGCCTGGGCAGCAAGTAGCCACGTCAATGACGGCTAGAGGTTGGGTATCGAGATCAAGGCTACGAATCGGTGACAAATATCGACTGCTCGTTTTCCATGCCACGTATCTTCCGGATGAGTGCCGTACGCAATGTGATAATTTACACAACAACAGAAGGTGCCCGCTTAGCAGGCCAATTTGATATCTGGTACCACGGCGAGCCATAACTCATGGGATGCTGCGCCTATCCGAGAATGGACGCAAACACCGGAGCCGCGCCTCCAGGGGCATCCATCGGAGAGCGACAGAAAGACCATGCCTCTAAAACCCACACTAACTCACTCTCGGCAGCCCATTGCACTGTTGACACGCCACCCGGGGCCATCCCGCGATGCTCATTTCCCCTCCCGCGCCTGCGGATGTTCGTCGTCGCAGCACTCCTCAATTTTGTCCGCCAGCAAGCCATCAATCGTGTCCCTGGACAAGCGAAAGCGCGCGCCGAAGCCGTAAAGCACGGCGCGTAGTTTTGCCGCATCAAAAGCCTTCAATTTAGAGTACACCTCCCTCAGATGACGCGAGTAGGCGACCTGGTACTCAACACGCCCCTTGGTGTTCTTGCACCCGGGCAGCATGTTCACGACGCGTTGCTTGCGTCGGAGCTTTCTGCCGTCGGCATCTAGGTACTGCTGTATCCAGTCGTCGTCCTTGTCGAAGCCTTGTTCTAGGACGAGGATGATGGGAAGCAGGAACCCTACCATGTCTTCAACGCAGTCCCAACAGGTGCACTGCATGGGTCCGATTATCTCCCCGATCAGTTTCTCCAAGGCAGAGTCTTCAGGATGCGGAGAAGTTGCCATGATTTCTGGGAGTTCCAAAAGGAGGTTAGAAAGTGTGTGACATATGATGAGGTGCTGCAGAATTTGGTGGTAGCTTTGGGGCTTGGTGGTTATATACCTTTTTGGCAGTGCTTCACGATCATGTATTTCTCTCAGTTGCAAATGATCATTGCTCGAGACAACAAGTATAAAGTCTTAAGTATAAATACTCCCTGAATCGCGGATCTGGGGGATCACGCGGTTCGAAATTCAAACACAATGGGACGGACGTCGTAAATAGCCCTTGGGAGCAATTCCGTTTAGTCAACAGCATGGAGAGATGCGCCTACACACGAACACACTTCACTCAAACAAGAAACTGCCAGATATTAATTCTTTCTTTTTCATCCAGCGCACAATACGTTGCATTCGTTGTGCTGAGCTTCCACTGAACCAATCAGCTTTTCGATATCCGTACAACCGTTGCCGTCCTATTCCCTGAACCAAGGCACCCTTCGAGTCCGCATAAAGTTGCCCCTTAGACTTTATACTATTAGAACGCCATTTTCCAAGACCTCCAAAGTGCAATCCCAAGCTTGGTGTATTACCCGGGCACATCATAATACAATCAGTCGCCTAAATCGCCCCAAAACTCCTTTAGATCATCCGCTCGCCATCGTGTCGACCACCCGCTCTCTCTCTCAATCCTGTCCAGAAGCTCCAAGATGGCCTTGTGTTCGCTGGGGTGGCTCATGCAACGCCCGGCAATCCACAGTGGTTGTATCCCATTCGTCCAAGCCCCGTGGTGGTCGTTGGAAATGCTGATGCCGCACACCTGCCTCGCGTGCCACAGGATGCTTCGGGGCTTCGAAGCCAAGCGTACCGCGGGCGGTTGGCTTTGTAGCATGAGAATAGATGCTGTGTGGTGTAGCTGGTTGCCCGAGATGGCGGCAGGATTGGAGAAAAGAATGGTTGGAAAGGGGGAGGAGTCGCTCGAGGGAATCGTCATGGTGGGGATAAACTGCGCAGGACGGCGATGGTGCCAATCGCATATGTACTTCCATAGCTTGAGCCAGCGTGCCCGGAACTTGGGATCATTGCGTGTCGGAGCCTGGAGTATTTCCGAGGGCATGGCTAATAAGTCGAGCACGTGGGCGATTAGATAGACGGCGTAGTTTGCCCATTGCTCAAACTCCTTGGTGGACCGAAAGAGCTCAACGTCAGCCTCAATGGTCCTCTTGGAGGCCCAATGCGAGATGGGAATCAGCGTCTTGACCGACGATATAAGCCCACCACAGACGTCCATTCGCGCGAAGCACCAGAACAACGCTCCCTCAATGCCTCCGACGAACCCATTGATCCCCACTGCTTCCATTAGGCTGGCGCAGCCGTCGAGGTGTCGTTGCCACGCCTTGGGTGAGCAACTCAGCATTTCCAACACGCAGAGTATGACGCATGTGGCGATGACGGCAGTGCTGCGGGTAGGGAGATCGGGGAGAAGTAGGTGGATGGCCTCTTGATATAGCGCGAGGCTTCGATCAGTTGGGAGGGTTGTCTCCTTTAGCTCGAGTTGCCGTGCGGAGAGCGCAAGGATCGAGTATCGAAGATAATCATGGTTCTTCGTCATCGTGGGCAAGACATGTTGGAAATGCTTGTCCCTGTCGAACTTGTCCAACCAGGGAGCAACCTCGTCAAAGTAATTCTTCCACAGGGCGCATTCTTCATCTTCCGACAATAACGGCAGCTGGGTGTTGGCCGAGGTTTGGTAATCTGGAACGGGAATTGTTTCATCCACATCATCATCGACTGTGGTAGACGTGTCGTGTAGACTGTCAGCCTCGAATCTGGGCGTCGTCGACCGCGTCGGCACATTCGACCTCGTTTCTTGGATCAGGTGGTTCCGCAGCGTCGAGTGCAGCTCGTGGTAGGCCGAGCCGGGAAGGAAGATGCCGTCCTCCGATGTCCCTTCTGGGGTAAAGGCTTGTATCTGTTCCATGTATGAATAATCGGTAATTATGTCCATTGCCATAGGGTCCATGGGATCCATGGCAACCTGCAGCGCGGGGTCGACGTCGATGGGTGAGTGAGGCTGGCCGCCCTGTCGGAGGTATAGAAGGTTCGCGACGGCGCTCTCGGTCTGGCGCTGGGATGCGGGCGACCGGTTTCCCGTGGTGGAGGGTGTTTGGTTGGCGAGGAAGCCGTCTGGAGGATGCGCGATGCGAGATCGTCCGTTCGTTCGGGCGACTGTACCTACATCGCGGCCTGCATTATTTGAAATATCAGCGTCTGTCTCCATCAGCAGCGATGCTGTACCGGCACCACTCACCATTCATGCCCCCCTTGGCCTCGACTTCATCGTCTTCGGACTCGAGGAGGGGCGACGGCGCATTGTAGTCGCGGATGACCTCGGACGTGATGTCGAGAATCTCAAACTCGCGGGGCGGGCGCTTCCTGGCCATCTTGCGCATTGACGGGTGCATGCCGTCCAGCCCCTGGGCAGTTCTCAGCCCGGAAGGTGATCTTGAGGCCCCATTCGCAGTGCTCGTTGCGCCGGTAGCACGTCCCGCATGCCGGGCGACCCTCATCACACTTGCGCTTCTTGCGGCGACAGTTGAGGCACCCCGTCCTGGTCCTGGTGCGCTTCCGGGGAGCAGCAGGCTCCAGGCTGGGGCCGCCGTTGCTGCGGCCCAGGGCTCTGTCCATATCGGTTAGGCGCAGCCGAAGCGATGGCGATGGCGATGGCTCCTACATAGGACCGCGGGCGGGTGCTGGAGGAGTCGGCTGTGGGTTGTGGTGAGACAGGTCGAGGTTTGGGCTCTTCCGGGTTGGGAGGGGCAACTCTAGACGCCAGCCTAGCGTCCACGGCACATGGCGGTGGAGCAAAACGCGAGGATGGTCCCGATCGGCAGACACACGAGCTGAGGCAGACGGCAGTTCATGCACAAGTTGGTTTCGAGTCGTCACGATGCTCAAGCTGCCAGACTGTCAGTGGAGGCCATCGTCGAGCTACCTGGTTAGTGTGTGGGATCCAACCCGGGGACTGCCAGGATCAAGACGGCCAGGATCAAGACCGCTTGGAGATGCCGCCGGCAATCCAGATGGGGAACGCTTCGGACTTGGCGCGGAACTGCGAGTGTGTCGGTCGTCGACCCTGGTAATTTCTTCATTTTCTTTTGTGTCTTCCCTTGGGCTATTTTCATTACCTACTGCTCCTGACTCCGTACCCGGCGCTTGCATACTAAGTAGTACGACGCAATTATCCTACAGCTTCAGCGCCGTCTCCACACCCCGCAGAATGCTCACCACCCCCAGCGCCCCCGGATCCGGGATGCCACCCTCCTCGTCGAAGCGGTCCTGTCCGACGTAGCTCGCCCGCCCCAGTGCCGCCGCCATCTGCCGCGTGCCTTCGGCGCCGGTGCGGGCGTCGGCGATGGCGCTCTCCAGCGGCGTGCTCGACTCCCCAAAGGCGCTCACGAAGGGGATCAGCGCGTCCATCAGCGTGCGGTGCCCGATGCGCGCGGGCGTGTAGCGGCACAGCTCGTCCAGGCCGCCCTGCAGCGCGGTGCGGATCAGCGCCGACGCGCCGGCGTGGTCCGGCGACGAGGCCAGGTCTGTCATGCGATTGGCGACGGCGTTGAGGAAGATGGCGTAGATGGCCCCCGACGTGCCGCCCATGCTTCGCTCGGCCGTCATGGCAGTTCGTCGGAAGATCTGCCCAATGTCGAGCGTGTCCGCATCGTCCTTCTGGAATTCCTTTACGAGCCCTGGTCACACGGGTCAGCTGGTGTTGCATTCATGCACTGTTCGGCCCGGGGGGCAGGTGAAAGCGCCTTACCATTGACGCCGTTGAGTAGTGTCTCTCCACAGTCGCCGTCGCCCGCAAGCGTGTCGTATTCTGTAATTTTCGGCTCGTCCTCAGCCGTCGTCTTTGCGACTGACTCGATGATGGCCCTGACCAGCGCCGTCGGAACTATAGATCCGATCAGTAAGGGTCTGCCTTGTAGTTTGCGTCAATGGAAGCGAAGGTGTATCTTACCCGTGACTCCAGTCTCCCGGTTATTTGGTTCCTCGGCGACAACAGTCGTCTCTCGGTTCGACACCGACTCCGCATCCATTGCCCAGCCGTGGATGGATCGGGGCCACGCGGGTGCAGTTGTGGGGGCGTCGAGCAGGTCCGCCAATTCGTCATCGAGCTGCAGCAGCGTTGCGGAGAATCCAGGACCGTCCAGCGACGTGACGAATGTCCCAACCAAGCTGCGGTCGATGTGGATGTCGCGCGCCACCAGCTGGCTCACGACCTCGTCCGCAATGACACCCAGCTCCAGCACGCTCAGCCCGCCGAGGTTGTTCACCATCAGCGCCACGCGCTGGCTGCTCTGGGGCTGCCACATGTTGGCCTTGGGCGTGAACATCATGTCCAGCGCCTTCTGCACCGTCGTCTCCAGGGTCGGCACCGCCTCGCGCTTGACGCCGGGCTCGTTGTGGATGCCCATGCCGTACTCGAGCTGGTCGCTGGGGAGCGCCTCCTGGTGCGCCCGGCCGGGGACGCTGCATCGGTCGAGGCTCGCGGCGACGGTGGCCATCTGCGACGCCGCCTTCTTCGCGACGGAGGTGACTTCGGTAAGGTTGGCCCTGGGAGCAGCTCATGTTAGCAGGCATATCCTAATCATTGTTCTTGGAGAGTATCATGTTACCCCTTGGCTGCCTTTGCGCCGGCAATCTTGTGCACAAACACAACACCGGCAAGGCCTCGCTGTCCAACTAATGAGTTGCCCTCCACTGAGACGTCGTCACCAACGATGACCATGTTGACATTCTGTCCATCAGCCTTAGCCTTCTCAGCCGCCAATCCGAAGTTGAGCTTGTCGCCGGTGTAGTTCTTCACAATCATCAAGGTTCTGTCTACAGTTAGTTCCCAAACCTTGCACACAATTGCACTCATCTGCATACCCCTTAGACGACTTGATAGTCTTCAATCCTGTTAGGATCTGCGAAGCCGACGGCGACGCAAAGATCTCGCCCGCAACTACGGCGTCGAGGGCGCCTTCACCCAAGTATCCGGCGTGTGCGGGCTCGTGGCCGGAGCCTCCGCCGGACAGCAGCGCAACCTTGTCAGCATCTTTTGAGGCGCGTCGGCGATAGAGGACTTTTCAGCGACTAAGTCAGCCCATGTTTGACATTGAGTATTTCAGCTGTGCTCACTCTTCTCGGACGCGATGAGACTCAATGATGGGTCGTTGAGTATACAACTCCGCAGGGTCCGCTGGACGGGGTTCTCGACCCCACTGATGAAGCTCTTCCCTGGTTCTCGTTTTAGCCGATGCCGATCATCCCAGAATCGCACGATGCGCGCCTACCTAGAGTCATGGTTGGTGTACTTGTGTGTTTGGTTGGAGCGAGGGCTTCACAGATCACAACCAATTCGTAAAATCACAGAGTTCTCGGGGGCATCACATCTCAACCACTTAATATTGCGGCATCCTCAACACCTTATGCCTCGCCGCGGGCGTTCCCACATGCCCTTTTCGACATTCGACGGGGCTGGCGTTTTCGAGCGCGTGGTTTGGCCTTCCATTCCGCGGCCCCGCGGGACAGCCAGGAACCACGCCCCCCGTCGGCGTGGAGAGCCACCCCTCTTTGGGGTAAATTGGCCGGCTGTCGGGGTTGCTCAATCCGGTCGTAGTTTGTATCTCAATGGGCATCTCGAAGCGAATTTCGGCTGCACATTCCAGGTCGCCGACGGCGCATGCAACTGCCTGATCGACAGCCCAGTTCCTGCAATGCGACCCTCCGCGACGAGGGAGGGCGGGCTCCACCAGACTAGTACTGGCTCTGGTATCGACGTCAAGAGAACTGTTAGTGCCCGTATGTTTCAGAGAGCTTGACACAGACTGTTGGCCGAGTCATTCACTGTGTGCTGCAAACCTGGTCCGAGAAAAGAGAGCATCATTGTGTTGTGTCGCCGCTCAAAGTGGATTATCGCCGCATGCCTCTGGAGTAGCAGCCCACTTACGAACCCCGGGCTGGCTGCGGGTTTAACCAGCATAATGGCAAGTCGCACGCGGCCATCGCGGCGATAGGGCATTTGATGATTTGATCGTCTAGACGGAATCCTGCTGCCTGCCCACTAATGTCGCAGTTCCAATCCCCAAAAGGTCCAATGCCCCATCTGCACCCGACTCTCGGTCCACCTCGTCTCGCGGCCTCCGCTTGGGGATGCCCTCACGGCGCCCGAAATCGTAATTGATCGTCAAAGTGTCTCCATCACGGACCATCGCGGGCGAATGGCCCTGGCACAACCCCAGAAAATTCCCTCTCTAGTTGCGTGATGTAGTCCCGCCGTCGCGGGTCCGCCCACGGGGCTCCTTCCTCCGGGGAACCAGGTTTGCGGGTGCCCCAGTTTCTTCCACCACGAGGAAATCCAAACTCTGTTTTGGGTGTCTCTGGGGAGCTGGGGAAACTTCAGCCAGAGTGGAGCCGCATAGTATATGAACATGGCATGTCCCCCACGAATACCACCAATTCTCCAGACAATCTCAGGCTTCCAGGGAGCACATTATTTTCCCGCTCCCATTTGTTGATCAGCATTATGACTTTTCTCGTTGGAAAGCCCCTTGACTGGGCAATCACTGCCACAGCCGGCTCCGGCTTCCTCCTGTTCGGCTACGATCAGGGTGTCATGTCAGGCCTGCTGACCGGCGATGCCTTCACCAGAATGTTCCCCGAGATCGACACCAACAAAGACGGTAGCTCCTCTTTGCAGGGTACCGTCGTGGCCATTTACGAGATCGGCTGTTTCTTCGGTGCTATTTTCTGTCTGATGTGGGGCGAGGCTCTCGGTCGTCGAAAGTGTATCATGCTTGGCTGTATTATTTTGAGCATTGGTGCCGCCCTGCAAGCCTCTGCATATGGAATTCCCCAGATGATAGTCGGCCGTATTGTCGCTGGTTTAGGAAACGGCATGAACACTAGTACTATCCGTAAGTTCTCATCCTAGTCCTACGTCATCGCGCCAAAGGATCGCTAACACGACCAAAGCTGTATGGCACTCCGAGTTGATGAACGCCCACGACCGCGGCCGCGGTCTAGCTATCGAACTGGCCATTAATATATTCGGTGTCATGCTGGCCTACTGGACTGATTACGGCATGTCATTTGTACTCAACGAGTCCCAATTTCGCTTCCCTTTGGCGCTGCAGATCTTATTTGCATTGGTTACCCTCGCCGGTATCCTCGCCCTCCCCGAGTCCCCTCGATGGCTCGTCGCTCATGACCGCCATGATGAGGCACGCGAAATCCTATGGGCTGTCAACAAGAATGCCAAGCAGATTACCAAGGACGATGCTGGTATTAGCCGCAACCTGGCGGAGATTCAGCATGCCATCCGGGAGGAGCGCGAGGCCGCTCAGACCAGCAGCTTCAAAGCCATGTTCAAGAACGGTGACCAGAAGTTCCTCTACCGAACTCTGCTCGGAATTGGTGGACAGTTTATGCAGCAGCTCTCAGGAATCAACCTGATCACTTACGTACGTTCCCTATTTTCCCTAGCATTTTGCTGATTTTGGTGGTTCTAACAATTTGGTCTTTAGTACGCCCCCGTTATTTTCCAGAAGTCAGTCGGCATGTCGCAGCGCATGTCACTCCTCCTGGCTGGATTCAACGGGATTGCCTACTTCTTCTCGTCTCTTATTCCTATCTGGATCATTGATCGCCTCGGCCGTAGGAAGCTGATGCTGTTCGCCGCTGCAGGCCAGTGTGCTTGCATGGCCATCCTCGCGGGCACCGTCTCCGATGGAAGCACCCAAGCCGGTATTTTCGCCATTGTAATGCTCTTCCTATTTAATTTCTTCTTTGCTGTCGGTCTTTTGGCTATTCCCTGGCTTTGTAAGTCGCCCCGTTGTGCTCCATCTAGGTCGTGTCTAACATCCAACCCAGTGCCCGCTGAGTACGCGCCTCTCGCCATCCGAACTCGTGCTGCAGCTCTTGCAACGGCCTCTAATTGGATTTTTACATTCCTCGTCGTTGAGATAACTCCTGTGTCGATCAATTCTATCGGCTGGAAGACCTACGTATACTTCGGCGTCTTCAACTTCTGCTTCATTCCCATGATCTACTTCCTTTACCCCGAGACCCGCTTCCTGTCACTGGAGCAAATCGATAAACTTTTTACCGGCGATAAGGTTAAGCTCCACTGGGATAACAGTATGGGCGTCCCTGGAGATGCTCCTGCTAAGGGGTTAGATGTCGAGACTGCTGGTGTGGAGCATGAGGAGAAGACGCTGAGTGAGCACAAGTCTGAGTCTCAGTAGGCGAGCTACAGTATCACCGGAGAAGAAAGAGCATTTTGATGCGCTATGGAAAGGAGATATAATGTTGAAAGGATACCCGTTAATTCGGTGATAACACGATCAGAGCGACCAGGCTACGTTCGAAAGACAGTAAGGAAACGTAAGGATCGTGAGTAGGAGAATCGAACACAGATTGCCTCTTGATATAATTTAAGGGAGAAGGTATAGTTATTTCGCGTAATTTATAAAGAGCATTGGTATTCGCACACAAATACAAAGCTTAGCCCCTAAGTCCTAACTGAATCATTATCACTTATACCCTTAACCTAAAACCAAACTTCTATGATTAGCCCTAATAAATAACCAAAATATAAGACAGTATTAGGATAAATAAATACTAATAATAAGACTTACTAGGCTTCTCCTGGTGAGATGTTATATTAGGTATATTGCTAATGGTTCTCGGAAAAGCTTTATACGGATGTGTGTAAATAGCAATCTGAAAGTGTGCAAATACTAATACTCTTTACAAAGTGGGAATTGAATAACAGAACAAGGAGTGAGCACGGAAGCGGTCTATGTGGGAATGATTGATAATGTGTGGGAGATTGTGCACTAGCCAATTTGTCCTCCTTCCCAGCGAAAGCCTCCAGCGAAAGCCGAAAGGAAAACCCGTAGACTGCCTGATTCAATAAAGCATTTTCAGAACTTCGCGCTAATGCCAGCCGTTTCTCGGAATTTCGAACGCAATACACAAACGAGAATAAATTTTCTGTGCCCACTACAACACAGATGGAAAAGGCAAGAGGTGTTGTATGCGATGACCGAATCTCAATAGCCTGTCTTGGTTTTCCGTTTCCATCTGAAGAGTCCAGCCTGTATTACTGAAGAGGTCTAGCCGTGGCTTCATGACCATTCCACGGGGTCTCATAGCGTGGTATATAGCCATAGCTACGACTATTATTAGCATCGGCTCCCTTCTCAATAAGAAGCCTAGCTATAGCTTCATAGCCCTTCTCTGAGGCTCGATAGAGTGGTGTGCAGCCGCAGCGATCACTCGTTTTAACATCAGCTCCCTTCTCAATAAGAAGCCTAGCTAGAGCTTCATGACCGTCCCACGAGGCCTGATATAGTGGTGTGCGGCCTTGTCTATCACTTGCATTAACATCGGCTCCCTTCTCAATAAGAAGTCTAGCCATAGCTTCATGGCCCATCCCTGAGGCCTGATTGAGTGGTGTGCGGCCGTAGCTACCACTCGTATTAACATCAG
>JAANBB010000365.1:0-41323 GCA_014621425.1 Cylindrodendrum hubeiense
CAAACCGTCCAACCGCTTAACCAACCCCGCCAAATACACCACCGCCTTTGTCACCAGATTCATCATGCCTGGCTCCCTCGATAAGGAGAACGAGGGCCACGCCCACGTCGACATCCAGGATGACCTTCCGTCGCCGCGAGCCGAAGGCGAGGCCAGTCCCATCATGCGAAACAGCAAGGGCTGGGACGGCAAGCTGCGAGTCCCCAAGTCGGCCCTCGTAGCGAACCCCGAAGCCTTCTCCGACCCGGAATATTCGGATGACGAGAATGTATTGGAGGGAGGCGAGATTGCGGCAGACGAAGGTACGATTACAAGGCTGCAAGCAAGAAGTAAAACTGACTTGTGCCGTCATAGACCTGCTTGACGATGAGGACCCCGAGACAGACGAAGTCATGTGCTCCCACTCGCGAGTCGGCTCAATATCGTCCCTCAAACTCGAACGATTCAAGAACGCAGCCCGAGTCTGCCTGCGCCAGAACAGCATCCAGGAAATCGACGGCCTCTCCGCGCTCGCCGGCACATTAGAAGATCTCGACCTCTACGACAACCTCATCGGACACATCCGCGGCCTCGACGAGCTGACAAATCTAACGTGCCTCGATCTGAGCTTCAACAAAATCAAGCACATCAAGCACATCAGCCACCTGACTCAACTGAAGGAGCTGTTTCTCGTGGCAAACAAGATTGGCAAGATCGAAGGGCTGGAGGGGCTGGATAAGTTGACATCTCTTGAGCTGGGATCCAACCGTATCCGGGAAATCAATAACCTCGAGACGCTCGTCAACCTCGAAGAGCTTTGGGTGGCGAAAAACAAAATCACCGAAATCGCCGGCCTCGGCGGACTTTCCAATCTGCGCCTACTTAGTATCCAGTCTAACCGCATCACGGACTTGTCGCCCCTCAAGGAAGTGCCAACCCTCGAAGAGCTGTACATCTCTCATAACGCTCTGGTGTCATTGAAGGGCATCGAGAACAACACCAAACTTCGCGTGATCGACATTTCCAACAACAAGGTCACAAGCCTCGAGGGCCTCGGCCCGCTGAAAGACCTTGAGGAACTTTGGGCCAGCTACAACTTGATTGCCGATTTTGCCGACGTGGAGAAGGAGCTCAAAGATAAGGAACAGCTGACAACGGTCTACTTTGAAGGCAACCTATTGCAGCTCCGCGCGCCCGCGCTCTACCGCAACAAGGTACGGCTGGCCTTGCCGCAGGTGAAGCAGATTGATGCCAGTAAGTGCTACCCAATAATGGCCAGCTAAACAGAACGTTTCTAACATGCCCCTTCTTCAGCTTTCGTGAGAGTGTAACGGGTTCCGAGGTCAGAGTTTCGGAGGATAATAGTGCAAACAGCATGGCGTTGGGCGGCGTCTTTTACACATGGCATAACACAATCCGGGGAGAGAAAGCAGATTCATCAGACAACCAATCACATACGTACAGACAGATATGGGCATCGTCTCAGGACCGAACACAGGATTTATCGGGAGCCAATGATACATTAGGATCTCCGATGGCCACGTTTATTTTTCTTTTATCACCAGGTGGGGTGGGACGGGACTTCGTCATTTTGGGGAGGGGTTCTTGTTTATATTCTAAAGTGGACTCCCCATAATGTCCTTGGGGCTAGAATATAGAGCCATTATCAACAATAACAAACGCCTAAGATGATCCCATAGCAAGTCGTTTCCATCACTTTTCGTTATCAAGTCATTTCTCTAAGCGAAGATCCAGAGCTTCTCAGTGGGGAAGTACTAAGAAGGAAGTCAGCATTCGTCAAGGAGGAGGTGGGATGTGTAAGGGACTCACGTTGGTAGGCTGGTTGAACTTGAGGTTGAGATCCATCTTGGCAATGCGCTTCATGTCCTCCTCGGGGATGTCGAAGGCGGTGCAGTCGAGGTTCTCAGTCATGACGTCGGGGCGCGAGGTCTTGGGGATGACAGCCAGGCCCTGTTGGGTGGCCCATCGGAGGAGCACCTGGGCGGGCTTCTTGTTGAGCTTCTCGGCGAGGGTGGTGAAGACCTCGTGCTGCATCAGAGGCGAAGCAGACTTGGCGCGGTCCATGTCGAGCTCGATGAAGCCGGTGGGGCCGAAGGATGAGTAGGCAGTCAGGGCGATTCCCTCGGCCTTGGCGAGGCGGACGAGCTCGGCCTGCTGGAGGTAGGGGTGCAGCTCGACCTGGAGGGTGGCAGGGGGGATCTTGGCGTACTTAAGGAGGTCGTAGATGGTCTGGGCCTGGAAGTTGGAGATGCCGATGGAGCGGGCGAGGCCCTTCTCGACGAGGTCCTCCATGGCGCCCCAGGTCTCCTGGTTGGTGGCCTTGCTCCAGCGGATCTCCTTGTCGCCGTCGTAGTGCCAGCCAGGGGGGTAGCGCACCTCGGGGTCGACGTACTCGAGGGCGACGGGGAAGTGGATCAGGAACAGGTCGAAGTAGTCGACCTGCCAGTCGGCGAGCTGGCGGCGCGTGATGGGCTCGACGCGCTCCTTGTCGTGGAAGGTTTGCCAGAGCTTGGAGACGATGAAGAGCTCCTCGCGCTTCACGATGCCCTCCTTGATGGCGCGGGCGACGCCGTCACCGCACTGCTTCTCATTGCCGTAGTCTGCGGGGGGGAGTAAAGTCAGTTAAAAGTCTCAGTCAGGGGAATTGGGCTCAATGCGAAGGGTAGAGGACCGGCGCCACTCAGCACTGAAGCTCCATCTCATGTCGCTTTGGCGGGGCCAAGCAAGCTGCGTGAGCTGAGAGCTTCAGTGCTGCAGCGCTGAGAGCTCAATGGATGACGCGGGTGGAGGGGTCAAGCTACAGGGGTCCGTGGCTATTCTCTCGGGGTAATTGGGTAAAAATGATGAGGGGCAGTGGGAGGAGCAGGGGCTTGGGATGGAGGGGCAGTTTTGCGGACGTTATCTGTGTAAGACGCTGTGCAAGACTCGGATGGACGTACCGCAAGCGCCGTCGAACAGACGGTAACCGGCCTTGATGGCGTTGTAGACGGTGTCGGCGGTGTTGTTCTCAACCTTCCAGAGGCCGAAGCCCACCTGGGGCATCTCGTAGCCGCTGTTGAGCTTGATGTTGGGGACAGCCATGATAACGGTGGGGGATGTGGTAGACGTGTAAGTGTAGGTGGTGCTTCGTGAGGACAGAACCGCGACGCAAGATGGAGCAGGAGAGGGAATAAGGGAGGAGGGGGAGGAGAGAGAAGAGAGGGGGAGAGACATCATGAAGTATTTATGGCGTCGACCAGTTTTCAATCGCCCCAGTCGTCCCCCGGCATCGCATGGCTGTCATACCTCGCAGCATGGCATTGGCAGTGGCATTAGCAGTGGCATTGATAGCCAGACGCCTACCCACATGGGCCGACAGCCCGTCCAGCACACGTATCATGCCTCCTTCGTCGATCCGTGACGCGCCGGGGAGCGCAAAAAAGGCGGGCCGGCAATGTCATGGCAACGTAGCGCAGCGGGCGGGCGAGCGAGATCCTGGGGAGCTAGGGCCCTGGGGGTGCTCGTAAATGGCCTACTGGACAAACCAGCAGTCGGGGAAAACTGCTGCCACCGCGTGGTTCCACCGATTCGACGTCGCATTGATCCAGAGCCCAGTGCCGCTTTTGTGGGGCGCCTGCAATTCACCCGGAGCGGCCGGTGGGTCTGTCCAGAGCGCTGCGGGGCCGGCGGGTATGTACAGTACGTTCCCAATCCTGCGGGAGGGCGCTGCGGGCTGCTGGCAACTCGTCGGAGAGAGTTGGCCGCGGCTCGACGTATGTTCCTGGTCGTTTATCGCGGTGGTTAGGATGCGAAACCGAGGCTGTGTTGGATTTTGGTTACATGAGTCTGTCAACTTAACCGGTAGATCGGTTTGTGGTCCGTGGTTGCAGTCAACGGGTTAAATGACTGTGTGTAATCACAAGCGGTACGAGAGCATATCATGCGTTTCCGGACGTCAAACGGTCAAGAATGCTCCCGATTCGACCCTGACCGACTCTACCAATGCCTCCATTTCGTCGAAACCTGGACCATGGCATTCCGGAATCCCATAGAATGATGTGGCGCCGAGAAGCCCCTACGCCCTGCAACATGCCATGATGGTCCAGGGTAGCGAGGTGAGCTGCAGAAGGTGAAGCCATTCGCATCAGCACCCCGCAACTATCCCCCCGGCTGCAACGCAGGAGGAGAAGCAGCAGCAAAAGCAGCAACGGGCCTACACCCAGAACGATCTGTACACGGTGGTCCGGTGGTCATGATGGGGAAGCCCTGACATAACCCTGGGCCAGACATGGCTCCGACGGGCCGCCTCACGGCCAGCTTGAGCCGTTTGATCCTCATGCAGGTCCCCTTTGATTGGCATGACTGCGGGAAGGGGGGCTAGCTAGTTGGCCAGTTGGCTAGTTGGGCCTTCCATGGCGCATCCCCTTGGGCTTCTGCGACGAAACTCCGAGGACGCCTATTTGTGCGTTTAATTCACGTCGCTCGAGTCGGTGTCGCGCCTATGAGCCAAGTGGGCTAGCAGCGGGCGTCCGTCGCTGTGATTGATGCGGCAGACTATCGAGAGCACCGACCACGGCTCCGGTGGAGATGGGCTCGAACGACACGCAGGCCAGGTCGGCGTTGCTGCGCCCGTCTGTTAAACAGCAGGATGCCAGGTTCCCCGATCTCGAAACCCTGTGCCGCATTGCGTATTTGTTTTGTCCTTTGGGATAATCAACGGCGCGGTTGAAACTACGACTGCGACTGCAACTGCGGCTTGTTGAAAACCTACCAATTCCCGGTGGAGAGCGAGGTACATGGCAGCTGGCAGCATCGGCCCTAATCAGCTCGCATTTAGCCTGAATACCCCCACGTCGGGGAGTGTCGGCGGATCTCGTCCCACATGCGGCTAAATTTGCTGGTCTGGCTGTTCGCTCATCTATCCACCAGCGAGTGAGTGGAGACGGTGCCTAGTCCTTCTGGCCCTCTCTTTCCAAGTGCACATGCTCGAATCAACACCACGCCGACAAGTGTCGCCGACTCCGCTCGCAATGGCCATGTTGGTGGCAAAACACCATTGCTATTGCCATCGCGATTGCTATCACTGCTTCTACTGCTCTTTGACCCTTACTGCCTTATGATCTAAGTCACGTCCGGGCGAGTGGAACCCATAGGCAGGAAGCAGGAGAGGCGAGTGGTGATGGTGTCGTACATCATTGCTGGGCTGGGCTGGGTTAACAATATCTCGATTCATTGACCCAGTCGCCCCTCTAGCAACCTCAAAGAATATCCATCATCCCTACGCACAGGCTTTCTTGTTGCTCGTGCCCCATCCCAACCCCAAAGCCAAAATTAGGACTCGATCCATGTAATGACCCAGCAAGTGCTGGAACAAAGAACCACCTGAACACCCGCCATCACGCCCCCCCGACTCGTCTTGATTGTGCCATGAACAGCTTTGGACTCAAAGGCTGCACAATTCCAAGCACCAGTACTCCATTGACGCCCCGTATAATTGCCATCATTGAGGAACAAAAGGCATTATTTGTCTCAACTGAACAAGCTACCGGAAAGTGGTGTTCTCAGTAGCCAGAATCACGATGGCATACGTTCTTTGTTTGTCTAAACAAGTTTATTATCCCAGAACAGACCCCGAAACATTTGCACATTTCGCAAAGAACCATCCGCACTCGCTTGCATCCCTTCAACATGTCTCACTTACTTCCAGACGAAATGATAAACCTGACGGTCTATCAGCGCAATACACCCAAAAACCCTCTCGATGGACTTCGAAATCTAAATGCCGTCCAGGGTGCCCTCCTCCGCGGCGACCGCGAGGTCACTCTCAACGGCACCGCCACCATCAGCAATGACATCCGCAAGGAGCTGCGGCAAACCCACCAGCCATACACGCACCAATCCGATCCAACTGACCTCAAGTTCCGGGATATGAGAAGCCTCCCGGATGACAAAAGAGTGTCGGATGATCTGCTACGAAACATATTTGGAGACTGCAAGTGGCAGGGCTTCAGATTTGAATTCGTCAGGATCCTAGGCACTGGTGGCTTCGGAGCTGGGACTCTCTGGAAAATCCACCTCGAAGGGGGAGTCACCAAACTCGTCGTCATCAAAGTCCCTTTGGGAAAAGATTCATATTCGAGAGAGGAAAAGGATTGGCATCTGCGATATGATGGCAGCCGCCACACTGTTCAACTTGTCGACCTGCCGAAGATGGCCAAGGCCGTGCAAGACGAATACAAACTAAAAAATTCCGACAAGCCCTTGCAATATGACCAAGGAAAGATATTCAACTCTGACCTTTTGACCGGTACAATCCTGGAGTACATGTCTCACGGTGACCTCTTGCAAATTTTGCACAAAGCATCACGTCAAATCGACTGTTTCCCAGACAGAGTGCTGTGGGGTATTTGGGAATGCTGTACGTCTGAATCTTCCTTTACTCTCCGAGTGAATTTCAGTACTAATAGACAAATATAGTGGTCAAAGGCGCAGCCGCAGTTGCGTATCAGCCTATTTTCAACAAGCATAATAGGGGTTTCGAACAAGAGATGGAGCAGGCTAAGGCCGAAAACCGCCTCGACGCCTTCCTCAAAGCTCTTCAGAAGGAAGATATTGCTCATGACGTTCATTTTGATCTTGAAGAGTCAAATAGTAAGTGGCCTCAAGAGTCGCCTCACTCATAGCTGACCAGATATAGTTCTTGTGGGCGATGATTCGGACCATTCTAACCAGCCTGTTTTCAAGGTGACTTTCCGATTCCCCAGCGATGACCGAAGAACCAAATAGCTAACTTAAACCTAGATTCATGATTTTGGAGGATTCAGCCATGTCATGGATAAAGCTTGGAAGATTGCTGATCAGGAATACTACTGGAGAATCAGGATGCCAATCAAGATGACTAGGTTTACACCTGTACGTAAATATTCAAGAAACGAGCGACATATTTCTAACTGCGAATAGGAACAAGTTCACCAAGACTGGGACAAGCTATCCGTCAATATTCCAGGCCAAGCAGCCGTCAATAGGTTCAGGGGTGACAACCTCACCCAAGGCAATCCAATTGCCGGGCGATACGGAGCGTGGACCAACATCTTCATTCTCGCCAAAACGGTTAGTCAACAGTGTTATCCCCATTTCATAACCCCCCTCTAACAATATCTTAGATGGAAGCCGCAGTGACTTTCTTGTACAGGGCGCATCCTTTTTCAGCCAAGTATTACACCACGATTGACGGCAGGACAGAGGGGAACACATATGGTTGGCGCCTGAACAACGGCAAGTATGACCACGTCGACCAAGGGCTGCGAGATATTCTCTGCCAGTGCTTGTTTGAGCGACCACTTGACCGGCCTAGTATTGTCGGTCTTTTGCGGAACATTGAGAATCGCAAGGGCAAGGGCTTCGACGAAACCGGGGGGGATGTCAAAACGTTCTGGGACGACATGTTCGCCCCTCAACCCACCATGCCCATTCCAGAAAGCGTGCATTCGGATATACAGCAGGAAATATCACAGGCCTTGCGGGACCAGTCTGTGGCGGCCCAGCAGCAGCCGTCTGTTGGCCAGGACAATGTTGAGGAGGATCGTCACAATCGTCCCCAAGCCCAGGGTGCGGCCTCACGCAACCCATACCCACCAAAGGTACGCTTTCGGGTCAAAAAAACGCCCGCCTCCAATCAAAATCGTACCATACCGCGATATGAGTGGGTATCGTGCTATACAGGTTTACCAGCCATCAGGTTTCCAAACCTCGCCACCAGAGCAACAGTCAACGCAACAACAGGGGCAGCACAGGCCACTGGGCAACGCACATAGAGCAACTAGCCTCCCTGAACTTCCTCTCCGTTCGAAGAGGCGGCATGACGGTTCCCAGCATCCCGAAGCCGGGGGAGGCTTTATGCGCCCCGTATTTGCAATTCCCAATATGTCGGAAACGTCCGATAGCAGGTCTTCTGATGGACATCCGGCAAAGAGAATCAGACTCGAAAAGACGGATGAGCCCCCAACAAGGGGATTCGAAATTGAAAACAAGATTGATGGATTCCCGATGAAAATGATGAAAATGATGAAAATCAATGACCAGATTGTTCAACCGTCCGGGCCACATGGAAATCTTGCGACGGCCTCTGAGCCAGAAAATTCATCTGCACCCACCAAGCGTGTCAAGAGGGTTCGTTTCAAAAATGCAAGCAAGATTGAGAAGAAGCCGAGGAAGCATTTTAGGCCATGGCACGAAAAGTCCGGTGTCGGGTCAAGGGTCGGGTCGGAAATCTGGCCACGAGTGCCTGTGGCGATTCAGAACCTAGTGGTTCGGTCAGAGCAATTAAAGGGGAGGATCGGCTCTGAGTTGGTTGGCCATGTTTCCAGACCAGCCTGGGAGATAAAGACAAGACAGGTTTGATTGGTTTGGTAGTTTCATGTATCGAACCAGGGGTTTGGGTGTCAAGTGATATCCAGGTTGTTACCTAGGCGGAGTTAAGGTGCCATTACTTAGTTGGATTTATTGTTCATGTTCTCGTTAAATTATGTGTCCCCGTCCATTTGTCCCTGTCTTTTATACATTATATGCCGCTTGTCCTTTTTAAAATTCTTATTCAAACCAGTCCACCAAAGCACCATTCATCTTGGGTATCATTAGTATCCTCCATTGCAGCACCATCCATGCATACAAAAGAAAGTACATCTCCAGAAATAATATGGCTAAATAAGCCACTTAACCTTTAAGCTCAGAAAAAGAAAAGAATACAAGGATTGAGTCCCCACGCCTGCGAGGATCGGGGTCCTTGCTAGTCCTAATTGTCGAAGTTCGAGTACCTGCACTCACAAGTCCCGGACTTGGCCTTGACGTCGCCAATACTGTTTCCACTGCTGTCCTCGCACTTGGGTGGGCCCTGGGTGCCCGCCTTGCTCTGCGCAATCTCGGCATTGCCAGGCCAGGAGCCAAACTTGACGTCACCGGGCTGCGGCTCGATAGTTTGGTTCCCGTGTCGCTGCGTCCACAGAGTAGCCTCGAAACGCGTGTCGTCAAAGGTGCATGTTGCAGCACGGTTGTCGGACGTCAGCTTGTCCGAGGGAACGACCGACTTGGACATGGAAAAGGAGAAGCGCAGGCGCTCGGTTGTCTTGCCAGCGTCCAGGACGGCAAGGGAGCGGTTGACGAAGGAGGGAGCGAAGGGGTTCTCGGTGGAGGAGATGGTGTAAGCGGACGACGAGTCGGCGGTGATGACCCAGTAGAAGGTGGCCGAGTCACCTTCAGTATAAGGGTAGCAACGCCAGGTGGACGGGTTAGAGACGCAGTCGGTGGTCGTTTCTTGAAGATCAACGTCAAAAGAGAAGGATCCTACTGGGAAGCCTTCATCGAGAGAATCGTTCCCTTGGTTGTGTTTTTCTTGATCCCTTTTCGGCTCCGTCAGTCCGTGTCCTTCAGCGCTGCCGTCTGGACCTATACTCACTTATCTTGCAAGCCAATTGTCAAGCCAACTGCCAGTCCGATGGCAACTACAACCAGGACGGCGACTGAAACTCCCAAGACACAACACCACCGATCCACATGCTTCCTCCGCCCGCCATACTCGCCGCGCTGCATCCGGGCCTCCTGGTCCTGGGCCTCCCGGTCAGCCTCCTTGTAGCTAGGCGGCGGCGGGTTCAGCGTCGGAGCACCGACCATGATATACGGCGGCACATAGGGCGGAGGAAGGCCTCGCGGCGACACCCCAGGAGACGAGCGACGGGGCGACTTTTGGGGCACGCGGAGAGGAATAGGCGTATTGGAGAGATGAGCGACGACGGGTTTTGGTGTTGAGGGGTGCGGGGTGGCAACTTCGTTCTCTGCGATGACGGGCAGGAAGCCAACGCCGTTAAGAGAGCTGCGGGAGCTCACGGAGCCGGGGCCCCGGCCATGGCCGTGGCCTCGGATCATGGCTTTGGGTCGTTTGAAGAAGTTGGGTCCTGGTTTGAGGGCCCTGGTTTGATTTATGAGCTGAGTTGCCTGGTCCAGTCCGGTGAAACGGTCGATGGGTGGGCGATGATAGTTGTTGTCTGCCGCGTGGTGACGATCGTCGTTAAGGGTGGAGAAGGGCAGCTGGACAATCTCTAGTCGAAACTAAGAAGGCGACGGCGTGTATGGGGTGATATAGGATGAGAGATGGGAGATTGGTCTATGTGGTCATTTTTGGGGTCTAGCTCGCTCAATAGCAAACGGACGAGAGAGCGAGGACTGGTGGGGGGAGGTGGGAGAAAGGAGAGGTGAGACGAAGAGAGATGAGAGACCAGATGACAGATGACCAAACCAGGCTGATGGATACGCAATTGGCAATGGATAAGTGCAATTCAACTCAGCTCAGCTCAGAGCGGAGAGACAAGGACATGGCATGCGTGATGAGAAAAAGGAAGCCGAGGAACGGGACGGGGGCGAGGCGGCGAGCGGGTTTTACAGCACAACGAGGGCCACGGACAGCCAGGCAGGTGTCAGACAGTTGGTCAGACGAACAGCCAGACCGACAGAGACGAGCGAGAGCAGAGGAAGAGAGGCAGCTAGCTGGGCGCCACGGCCGACGACTATTGGGAGAGATCGTCGTTGCTGTTCGAGACGCCCAATCACCCACGAGACGTAGAGCCACCCACGTTGTTTCCAGCCGTCGCCCGCCAGCCAAACGACGCCCTCAGCGGCCGCGAGCTCTGGGCCCTCGGATTCGGAGACACTATTGCAAAGCCCACGCGCCGCGTCTTGCCCCGTCTCCCCCGTCCTGTCCGTCGTCGCCTCGTCCCCAGGGAACGGCGCGCCGAGGCGAGAGAGCGTGCGGCTGCGGAGCGAGAGCTTCCCGGGAAAAGAAATAGGCTCAGCCTCACCGGCGCGCACCTCATCAAGCCCGGTGCGACAGTGCACGAATGGGCACCATCAAAGCGGCCAACCGCTGCACCGCACCGCAGCCAAGCCAGCTGGCCCAGCGCCAAAAGGGACAATCCCCGCCGGGGCCCCTGGCCGCCCGAGCCCGGATCGCCCCCAGCGAGTCCGCAGCGGGCGTGCGGCCTGGGAGCGTCAATCGTCCCAGTCTGTGCCCGAAAAGAAAGGGCTGAATGGGTGGCCGCGCCTCTGATTTGAGAGAGGGGAAACCCACGCCTAGCGTTGCAGCTTGCCGCTAATAGTGCCATGCCATGGCGGTCGCCGCGCCCGGGTGATTGGCCGCCTGGTGCAGCTTGGTGCAGCTAGGTGCAGCCTGTATGTGTGTCTCTTGTGCAACGCCGGTGGTGGAGGCTGTGGTCGCGGGTTACGGGAGGCGGCAGAGAGGTGCTGAGTGCCAGGAAGAGGGGATTGCGAAAATAAGCAACGCAGACGATGAGCCTCGAGGCTTGACGGGCGCTGTCTGTGCAGACACGAGGTGGCCAGACCAGGAAACAGAGTTGCTTGATACCAGGCTTGAAGTCGCGGCCGGTTGAACCCGTTAGCCCGCCCGTCTATTCAATAGTCAATGACGGAATAATGATCACGAGTTGTGAAGATCGGCAACTGGACAAAGACACGGCAACTTACTCGCTCGCCCTGCATAACCCATAACCCTAACCCTGGGAAACCTTGTCGTCCATCGCCCAGGGCCTCGCTTTCAGCCTCAAGTCCTCAACTACCGGTCCAGACTCTCAACTCCACAGTCGCCAACCGCTGCTTTTTTGGACGCGCAGCCTCTGTCTCGTAACTCACGCCCAAGAACCACTCCCAAGAACCACGCCGTTAGAACCATGACACCTCAAAAGGCGGGGCTGGCTGAAAATAACCAAGCCCACGTTGCATCCAACCTGGACATGGCTGAAGTTTGTCATATTCCTCATCTAATGTTCATACATGTAGGACCTTGCCTGGGGCCCTTTCTATTGCTGACCCATCACTCCGCTGTCCGCCTCCACCATCTCCGCTGAATCGCCCAAAGACTCCGGTGCCGCGAGCTCTTCGCCTTGTTCCGTCCACACCGCCGCCAGCTCCACCTCGATCTCATCTCGCCGCCTCTTCCACTCGTCTACTTGCGCCAACCGTTCCCGGAGGTCGTGCAGTTCCTTCTCCACCTGCATCTTCTCCCGCTCTGTTCCGATACGCTCAAACTCCCATTCGTCTGCACGCTCCCCCATGCCGAGAATGAGGTTGAAAGTGTGGTATTTTTTGAGTGAGGCACGTGTCGAAATTGTGATGAGAGCTTCATCGTGTTAGTTGCCATATTCAACGTCCATCTTCGGCGAGTGGGGGTTTCGGTGGACTTACTAATACCCTTCTCTTTACAAGTCTCATAGAGCAGTCCTTCGACGTCGCTGGACACTGCACTCGTACCCTCGTCAATGATGGCGTACTGTGGCTCGTGGTACAGCAGGCGGGCAAACCCCATTCTCTGCTTCTCACCACCGCTCAGGACATCCTTCCACTCTTTCCGAGTATCCCATCCGCCCTCGCGATCGGGGAGATAGCCAAGTCGGGCCTCATCCAAAATCCTCTTCAGGTCATCCTCAGACTTGCGCTTCTCTCTCATATCCACATGGCTGTCCGGGTAGATGACCTGGTCACGCAACGTGCCAGGGCTCAGGTACGGCCGCTGCGGGAGGCACATGATGCCATCTTGCCCGATATCCTTGGGTCGACTCACCAATCCTCGGTACACGGGCCACAGCCCAGCAAGGATCCTGGATATGGCCGTCTTCCCCACACCGTTGGGTCCGGATATCTAGCAGCGGTCAGCCTGGAAACGCATGATTTTTCAACTTCAACTTACCAACAAATGTTCGCCACTCCTGACAACGATTGACAGCGATTCGACGAGCTCTTCGCCACCCTGCGGCCAAAGGCTGGGTGCTACAACTGGCACATGCTCGAACCGGACTCCATCGAATCCTTTCTGAATCGTACCTTGGACATCTGAAAGTGAGTACAGCTCGTTCTGGCCAGTTCTCAGCTGGTAGGCATCAGCGTGCACCCGGTGGAGCGTTGAAATGAGTGTGTACACCCGGCTGGTATATCCTGCCAACTCTGCCAAGTCCTTGATTGAGTACATCATACGACCGCCAGCGTCGGCGAGGGAGAGCATAAGTCGCTTGTTTGTGATGAAATCCTTCATGCGATTTCGTTCCCGTCCTCCCCGGATGCCACTCTCGGCCATCTCTGCGGCACCACCCATGCCACCCCATGCCGGCAAGAAGACGGGGAGCGACGACAACAGATACCCGTAGGCGCTCCAGCTGTACTTGAGGATGAAGTCTTCGAGGATATTGTATCGGATCTTGAGCATGTAGATACCCTCCATCCACGTCTTTAATGACTTGAATTCTCTGTTTAAGAACGTCTTCTCCATTTCGGCTCCGCCATAGAATGCAACTTCTTCGGCATTGGCGATTAGGCGAGCGTGAAGACTCCGGAAGTCGCCCTCTTTCCGGCCTTCTACTGCTTTCAATTTCCCAAATGGTGGAGACAGTCGACGGAGGATGCTGGCAGTCAAGAAGTAGTTACTCATGAGACCGGTAATTGCCAAGGGCCCGAGTGATCGATATAGCTGGTAGTTGAAGACACACAAGTCTACAAACGGCTTGCCGAGTGACGAGTAAATGTTTGCTGCTGAGGAACAGAACAAAGTCAAATCCTGAGTAATGAATTGGTCTGCACCTTGGCCGACACCTCCATCCATATTTGAGAGTTTGTAGTAGTTGAGGTTGTCGTTGAGATACAGGTCATGAATGTACCGGGTGAGTCGGGTTCTGAAGGCGATGGAGACCTTAGACTCGAGATACTTGATCATAGCATTGGTGTATGAGGCGAACCCACCAAGACCACACCACTAAATTTTGTGAGCAACGTTATCGGGCAAGTTTGAAGGCGAGGTGAAATCTTACCTTAACAAGTCCTAACAGGAACTGTTTCCCGTTGCCAGCAACGAGATCTCGGACAATCGCACCATCCAGGCGAGCAACCACCAGGGACAGATACGTTCGCAGCATCAGGAAGACAGCGTGACTTAGGAGCAACCCGGCTTCCTTGCTCGACCACCTAGGAATCATGATGCTCATTAAGCTCAGGAATTGGTGTAGGAACGCAAGGTTCAATCCGGGCTTCGTCTGAGCAGAGGGGACCGTCCCATCGCGAAGGCCAGAAACACGCGGAGGGTTGAGGAAGAGACGGCGATGCGCATCAAATGTAAGCGGCTTGGTAGGCCTGATGACGACCTTGGATGTGCTGTCCTTGTAAGGAACGTAGATGGTGCGCGAGCCGTCCTTGTTGTGCAGGTACGAGTTCGTGCGGAGGAGCTTGCGGCCTTGTTCCCGCTCCTCTCGTCGGTTCTTCCACCATCGTCGCCCGCCTTCTGCGCCGAGGATAATGGAAGTGGCCAGCGCCAGCGTTGCGAGGATTCGGGTTGTGCGGGAAGTGCCTCGCAGCTTGGACTTGATGCGACCGGACCATTTGTCAATGAAGGCCGCCAGCAACTCCTCTGCGGCCGTGAGCCGCAGAGTCGATTGCGCAGCCATGGATGAGATCCGGGGACCCGGGGACGACGCTGGAGTCTTGATAGAGGTAGCTCGTTAACGGAGCTTCCCCACACCAGGACGACCAACTCTCAGCGAGTGTCACAAAGGCCACTTCCCCATGGGGCGAGGGTTTGGCTGGGGGGCTTGGACGAGAATGGAATCGCAGATTTAAGCAGAATATAACCAGATTGCCGTAGATGCGGATACAAGTGTGAATGTGCGAGCCGACGGATACGGATTGTAGAGCGTGGACGTGGGCGTGGATGTGGTGGCTTCAATGGGGCTGCGCATGTGGTTGGGAAGGAGGCATCATAGCATGTGAAGGCGGCTTCCGAGGCACGCGCACATGCGACTGTCGCTGGAAACCACGGCTACCGGTACTACTGCAACTGCGACCGCGTCTGACGAAAGCGGCGAAGAGTGGCGGCCAGCTCGGGAATGACGCCACGAGGCTCTCCAGCAAGGCTAGTCACATGATGGGCCCCACCAGGGAGCAGCACAAAAGCCTGGGGAAAACATGGGGGAGCTGGATTGATGAGGGGAGAGCTATTATGTACCTACCTAGGTAGGGGTGAATGCTACTCAGGCATGGACTGAGCAGGCCACGCATATTGGGGGATGCTGGTTGGTTGGGACTGTGGCAAATCTCTCGCTAACCGAAGGTGGAAGTTTGCCTCGGAAAGAGTCTGCATCCTCTTTACACCTACCCTACAGCGTGTGACCAACCCGGAGAAGATGACAATACCTACAGACTGGAACCTTTCTGGACCATATGTTGCTGGTAATGGGTTGCTGGTAGGCACTGTACAGTTTGTATTTGTTGTTTTCCCCGTTCCACAAAAAACATTGTCGTTCGTGTCAGTGTTTGTTCCATCGCTCTCAATTATCCAATCCTTTTTCGCACACGTTTCCCATGACTTGGGACAGCGGGGACGGCCCGGTTTGGGCCCCGTTAAGAAACAAGGAACACGCGGATCAGTGAGATGTGATGACTAGCCAAACTTGTTTTCCACATTCTAGACGGCTCTCGGATTCATCGGATAGTGACGTGAGGCTCTGCTTTTTCATGTCGCAGACACAGACACGCCGCACCTGTCGCCAAAGCACGTATCCACTCAACCCGATGCCACTCTACTGCGCAGTAGACGAATGGATGGGCTGTTTGTCCCGGGCGGTCTGCGTGTCAATCAATCACGGGCGTCGTACCCCAAAGCGCACAGGCATGGGGGTACAGAATCCCGATGTCTTGACGGGCCCTGGTCTGTGCCAGTTCACACGTACAGGTCGGCTCTGCAGCGACGGAAACTAGCTCTGTGCCAGCTTGACCAGCGTCTTCATGGATGGCATTGTGCACTGAGAGTCCAGGTCGCCGGGACCCATCACTAATCCGGCGAATCCACCGACTTGCACTTTGTCAGCCACGTCGATCGCAAGTGCGCAGCTCTTAGATCGGGACGCTGGTGAATCTCTCGCCCGTTGGTCCACGCCCGGGGTTTAGGCAAGCCAGGTCCTTGTTGCAGGCCAGGGACCGGCGGTCTCTCGATGCGTCGCAGCCAATACCGAGCTGCTAAGGCGGGCGATGGAATAAGACGGTGCGAGAGGGTGTGAGTGAGGGTGGTCTCAAAGCCGGTCACAGCGGGTATGTAGGTCCCTCGACTGGTCCGTTGAGCGGGCCACGCACCGACGGGGGCAATCACGGTTCCGGGCGCCAACACGGCCAATCAATTGGCCTCCACAGCGGCATCTCGTCTCGGGCTGGCATGGTAGGGGACCACCGAGGTGTGCTTTTTCGGGGGTCTGGCTATGGGGAATTCGGCCGCCGCCATGCAATGCATTGCCAACGGCCCCAGGTCCCCCAGGTCCCGGGTGCCTCTAGGTCTTTGGTCTCCGGCCAGCCGTGCAGATCTCACCCGCCCGTCCACGGTCTTGCCACTGCAGGGCTTGACAGGTGGGAGAGAGTTTGAGGGTGGTCGGCCTAAGGCCCAAGTACCTGACCACCAGCGCTGAGTGTGTGTAGCGGCTGCGACGCTACCCATTGGGAGCGAGGAGCAAGAGTTCCCGTATATGAGCATGTGCGAATGTGGCAACGAGTGGCCACAAGGTATTGTCGGGCTGCCGCCCAAGTCGATTACTCCTTTCTCCCATCGCTCCCGCGTCCCACTAGCGAAAGCCGTCTCCGCCAGCATCACATATAATCCATACCCAGGCTCGACAATCTCATTTAGTCGGTGCCAGATTGGGACTCGCTCGAGGAGAAACGGCGAGGGGTCGAGGGGAAATGGGCACTGGCAACAAACCTAGCCGGGCCTTGGCTAGGTAGGTATTGAACGCGACTCGTTGCTGCAGAGCACAGGTACCGCGAGGCTTGAGCTTCCACTCTCCCCCTTCCCACCTTCCACAGGCCCGACCAGGGATGCAAAGGCGCCGCACCGGCCATGGGCCGCCGTGGCCCGCTGTGAGCAGCCATGGGAGCAGCCATGGGAGGGTGTTAAGATGAGCTTGGCGGGCACCATCATTAGCGGAGATGACAGACATAGGACGCTTACTGTGCTATCGTGGCGCGTGTTAGGCAAGAGGGGCCGTCACTGTGATGAGTCTCATTACAGCAGGGGAACGACATGTGCGAGAAACACCCCCAGGCACTGTACGTGATAGCCACCTATTGAACTTGTACGTTCCCGGCGGGCTAATCTCAGGACGAACTCCACTCACACCTCTCCTCCCAGGCCCTTCTCCCATCCACCCCAGTCGAGCCCCGTCGAGCCCAGTCCTCGCAAGCCCAGCGTCCAGCGTCCAGCAGCCACTGTCCAGCCTTTCAGCGTCCCCTGCTCGCACCGGGTCATCCCCGTCCCAGCGCCAGCCAGAAGGCCTAATCCACGTTTAAAGGCAATCATTTCGCTTGCGCCGCCAACTACTCTGAGCCTCCGATCCGCTCTGTCTCTTGCTTCCGTCTTCCGTCTCCCGTCTCCCGTCCCTCCTCCTCCTCACCGAGCTCCATCCCGACCGACGCGATCCCCGTTCCAAACTCCCGTTTGCGGTAGTCCCTCGACGAGTTCTTCGACGAGTCACTCGTTCGTTCTCCGGTGCCCTTTGTGCTGCGAGCCGTCCGTTCTCTCACTCTCACTCTCTCGCATCTCCTGCGCTTCGCCCAACCACCTCTGCATCGACCCAACAGCGCTGCAATTCCGGACGACGAATCTCCCCGACTCCATCCAAATTTTGTCACCAGCCTCACAACACTTGTCCGACTGCTTCGTCCCCGACCGCGCCACGGGCCTCCGGAGGCCGACATCGAAATTGTTAGAGGGCTGAGCATTTGGGCCAGTTTTTGAGGGCTTGGTTACCGACGTGAGTGACGCTCATTCTCGCGCGACGCAGGTGCTTCTGGGGCGATTTCTGGTCATCATCACATTTTCTCCGGGGACGCGGGAATAGCCAACAGACGCTCTATCTGCGTTTAATTCTCTTCAGAATTGCGTTGGACTGTTCTCTCCCCTGGCTGAATGTGGTGGCTGTCTTGAAAACGCGCTCCAGACTGGCATTAACGCCCAGTTTCGCACCCTTGGCGATCGAGCCAGGGATCAATCTCCTACACCGACAGCCGCTGACCAGGTTCTAGAGCAATAGCAATCATGTCCGACAAGCCCCAGCCTGTCAACCAGACGGACGAAATCCAACCCCAGAATCCTCCAGCCGATTCTGAGATGGCCAAGGAGAAGGATCTTTTGTCGCCAGAGGATGGAACCAACGCCAAGAAGGGTGGTCTTCTTTCAGTTCCCTCCAGATCGTCATCGCAAAGGAACCAATCGTCACCGACATCGACGGGGTTGAGTGGGGCTACCGTCAGCGACTCGCGGAACAGCATCGGCAGTCGATCGAAAGACTCCAAAGGCAGCTTCCGGGGAAGACGACGAAACGGCAGCACCTCCAGCAACAGAACGGGCGGAGACACCGAACCCACAAACACCCCCGTCAACTCTCAGCCAACATCCCCAGTTACCCCTCCACAGAAGAAAAAGAAGAAGAGCGGTGGCCTGCTCGCATTCCTTGGATGCTGCGTCACACCCGATAGCCCCAATACCGTCGACGGAAACGACGAAAACGTGCACAAGCTCGACAAATTACCCCAGCGACCAGCGACCGCAAAGTCGCGGACCCAAACTCCCCAGGAGCAGCCCAAGACGGCGACGGAGAAAGACCCTCAACAGCCCCCGACGACGCAAGAGTCCAAGGACGCGCCCATCTCATCTGGCACCACCGACAACGAAATTACCGTTGCGGAGCGAGATAGGGAGTCGAAGCAGTCCATCCCTCCCGCAGTCACGGTTGAGCCCCCCCAGTCGCCTCCCGCAACGGAGCATCAGGACGAAGGAAAGCAGGCGAAGCCCGCCGAAACCAGTGACGTTGATATGCGAGATGTTCCTGCAGCTGAAGCGGAAGAGGCGCCTGCCGCCGCCGACGAGCCAACCCAGACGATTCCCCCTCCGCCTCCTGGCCCTGGGCCCGCTCCCGTACTGCCTGTTTCCTTCGCCGAGGCCGGCCCTTCGGCACCCCCGCCTGTAAAGTGGCTGTTGCCTCCCATTGCGCCGGAGCATAAGGGAAGAAAGTGCCTAGTCCTGGATTTGGACGAGACTCTGGTTCACAGTTCATTCAAGGTATGTCCCTCACATACAGCATGATGCGCGACATGCGCTAATTAATTTACTAGATCCTCCACCAGGCGGATTTCACCATCCCCGTTGAGATTGAGGGCAACTACCACAACGTCTATGTCATCAAGCGACCTGGCGTGGATGAGTTCATGAAGAGGGTTGGAGAGCTATACGAAGTGGTTGTCTTTACAGCGTCTGTCTCTAAGGTGAGTCTTACTAATGCGCCGGATGTCAGAGGCACCAACTAACCGGATTATAGTATGGCGACCCTCTACTGGATCAGCTTGATATCCACAAAGTTGTCCATCACCGATTATTCCGAGAGAGCTGTTACAACCACCAGGGAAATTACGTCAAGGATCTCTCCCAAGTTGGACGAGACCTTAAGGACACCATTATTATTGACAACTCCCCCACCTCATACATCTTCCATCCTCAACACGCCGTTCCTATCAGCAGTTGGTTCTCTGATGCTCACGACAACGAGCTATTAGATTTGATACCTGTTCTTGAAGACTTGGCTGGGCCCAACGTGGCCGATGTCAGCCTTGTCCTCGACGTCACTCTTTGAGATACCATTGTTCTTCCCTTTACTACTACTACTACTTCTTCTCTTTGTCACCCCCCTTTCTTACGATTCACAACACACCTCGATCTGCAGGATTGCCATCATAGCGGAAGGCGTTTGGTTGAGAGCTTTCGTTTCCTGGTGTAGATGTACTACTGTCCTAATCTTACATAATTGGGCCTTGGTGGGAGGAACCGGTCCTCTACAAGCAGCTCAAACTCGCACTCAGCATGAGATTTCAAAGGATCCTCGCCCTGCACAGAGACCTTTCGGAGAAGGCATTGCCATCACATTCCACGGATTCGGAGCAAAAAGATGGAAACAAAAAAGCATGGGACGGCTACTGGAGGGGGCACGGGTTTGTTTTCCCATGGGATGGATATGTTGTTGGGGATGGGAAGTTGTGCACGTTCTCTGGCAAACGAGAGAGAAGCGAATCCATCTTGGGAGAAGATTCTCTGAGCCGCTTTTGAGGCGCCGTCGTGTTTGGGGCTGGAAAGTGGGCGTCCCGTGTGGATGGCTCGTCTCTGAGGACGGGATATTGCGATTCCATTTGTCTCATGGTTTGCGTGTTGATTCTGCTTCTTTTTGCTCTTTTTGAATTTTACACCCTCATACATGACGGGTCTGCGAGCGGACTCTGGAGCGAGCAAGAGAGCGTTGTGTTGATGCATCAAAAAGATCAGCAGATGTGGAGGCTTACGCCGTCTCTGCTATACATAGTTCCTCAAATTGTAAAACCCCCTCCCAAAAATAATTGTTATATTAGTGCAGGTGATCATATGGCCAATACAGCCAATACTTAATTCGCTTTCTTTCCCCTTCGC
Organism: Cylindrodendrum hubeiense; assembly: GCA_014621425.1. Taxonomy (NCBI): domain Eukaryota; kingdom Fungi; phylum Ascomycota; class Sordariomycetes; order Hypocreales; family Nectriaceae; genus Cylindrodendrum; species Cylindrodendrum hubeiense. The sequence continues at coordinate 20,516 of JAANBB010000365.1, forward strand.
TGTGACTCTGGAATACAGGTGGACGGACTTCCTAGCGAAAGGGGCAATGTGGAGGTGCTGTGGCCGTCAAAGCTTAGAAGGCGGAGAAATGTTTGGCCGGATGTCTCCTTTCTGTGAAGGTGGCCTCAACTCCCTCCCATTTGGGGGGCCATAATTTCGCCAACCAGCTCGCCATCTTCAATTCCATCCAACATTGCATCCTCCCCTTCTCTTCGCGCCCATTCGACCTTGGAATCCTGCAGCGGTTCCCCGTCACCCTCATTTACAACAATCCTCGGTTTTCCTCATAATGGTACGCGCACTTCGTCACCGAATCCCCATTGCCGTCGAGCAATTGCACGTGGTCGCGACACACGACAGCTTAGCGTCGCAAACCACGGGGAGCTATTACAGCTGCGCTTTTGCTCGAACGACTTGGGACCATTCGCCATCACCTTTATGATACCGAATCGAATGAGCTAACGTGAAGCTTGCAGTCTTCTCCTCGCCCTTCCTCTCCCGATAACGCCGCCGCCAGCGGCGCCGCCATCGGCCGTCCTTCCTCTCCTTCCGCCCCTGGTGGTCCCCGTACTGCGATCCGACGACGCGCCGCCGCCGACCAGAAGGAGAAGATTGCCAATGCCCGGCCAAGCAGCACCCGCGCCGCTGGCGCTGGCGGCTCCAGCAGCACCATGCTGCGTACGTCCCCCTGTTCCCAAGTCGAGCCTGGTCGCGTGTTATGACGCCCTGGCTCGTGATGGTCTGTTGGACGTGTTGCTAACCGAATACAGGACTCTACACCGACGAGTCCCCTGGCCTGAAGGTCGACCCCGTCGTTGTTCTTGTTCTGTCCCTGGTGTTCATCTTCAGCGTTGTTGCCCTGCACAGTATGTTTCACCATCCTTGCTACGTAACCCCTTCGCAGCAGCTACTAACTCGTGTTACAGTTATTGCCAAGCTCACCCGAAAGTTCTCGAGCTAAATGAGCGATGATCGAAGATGGAGTGATGGAGGAAGCATGAAGAATGGGGTGCTTTTCACTGTGGCGTAGGTTTTCATCTGGGACTATCGATGATGCGGGATCTACAATGGGGTTAATTTGGCCACACCGGATGTTTGTTTGTTGCACCGCGGTCCTTCGGAAGAGACAGCCTTGTATTATACCACGAAAAACGGATCAAATCATCAAAACTGTACTTTTGAATTATACAGATAGCCGTTTCTATCCTCGAACGATGACGCGATAAACACCTGTGATTATGGAACAGATCAACACCTGTTATAAAGCAAGCAAGGCCACATTGCCTGTGAGCGACGGAGTGACTGTGCTCCGTGCAAGCATCTTTAAAATACATAGAGCGCATGGGGTCAGTCTGGAAGCCCCTTTCACATGACTGAGCCTAATTCGCGTTGATGGCGGGACGAAGTTTTGGTTGTTTTCGTCATCGTCATCGTCATCATCATCATTTACCGCTACCGTAGCTGTGACACTCGCTGGAGCTGGAGCTCTCGATCAGGGTAGAATGCTGTATCGAACAAATGTGTCACGAGAATGGAAATGGCAACATAAATTGTGACGGGAACTTACGAGCCGCGACAGTGAATGGTTCGCGGTCGTGTTCAACCCTTCGCCGCTGCCGGGCCTTGGTTTTGATGTTCGACGGTTGAGAATGATTAACATGGAGATACTTATATGTGAGGAAAGTTGTGTTATAGCCAATCAATATGGATTGAAGAGGAGAAAGAGTAGGTGAAAAGAACCTTGCGTGAGAGACCAGTGACGTTGCGACTTGGGGGTTTCTCTTCAACTTATTTGCGGTGGATGTTGCTATGGGAAAGAAGAAGGCGAGTGAGTCACATTTCAAATACGCCAATGCAATGACCAAAAATTGATTGGCAGCTCCAACAGCTACCAGGGACATAATGCCTTGTTCCATATCAATCTTTATACATTGCAATTAGGAAATCGGTGGGAAACTCTAGGAGTTTGAAGCACGGCCAGTCTGAGACTTGGTGGATACTGAAGTTCCAAGAAAGCCGAATCTGGAATACGAGGTTCAACCTAAACTTGGAGGATTCACAGAGAAATATCTGAATGCGAGTTCATATCTGTTAATAATAGTTGAATTTGTAGCGTTGGTGTTGATTTACACCTCTGCTTCCTGGATGGTCACTTGAGGTGGGGATGTGGTGTGTGAAGACAAGCATTTTTTGTCTTTTAGCACTGTCTACTATGCGTGAATATCATTGTAAATATATCTTTATCTGGATGAGTGCTGTAGTGGTATTGAATAGATATTGCGACAAGAGCAAGCAAAAGCGCCCGTTGAAAGTGTATCTCTCGCAGTTGACCAGGATGGAAGCTGTCATCGCTGGTTAGTGCTATTTTTAGCGGCTGTAGGGGTGGTGCGGGTGTGTGGTGTAACTGGTGGTGACTTGGAGCTATTATGCGATTTCCAGGTTAATGAAACTAGGCTGACGTCGATGGCTGGTTCCCTCCCCCACCATCAATATCCTACTACCTGCTACCTGCATCCTGCATCGTCTACGCATCATTTCTCTACGCGCGGCCCTCAGGCTCGATTATGTAGCTTGCCTACTTACCTGTTTGCCTTCTTCCGTCTACGACCTCCACATTCTTCTCCGCCATGACGATCGTCGACGAGAAGCAGTTGCAGGCGAGGCAGCGGTCTCTCCAACAGCAGACGTCACGCGAGAATGCCTCAGAGCCTCTCCTCACCGGCGGCTTCCAGCTGCCAGACCTCGGCGCGGAAACCAGCGAACCTCCACCCTATGGAGAGCACCGCGACAGTGTTCAATTTTCCCAGCCCGGGTTTGAAGCTGGTGCAGCGGTAACAGGCATGTCCGATCCCCACCTGACGTGCGCGGGGCACAACTGACGATTGCATTGCAGGCGATGGACGTGTGAACATCAACATCAACACCAAGAACAGACGACTCGCCGACCTTCTGGCTCCTACCCTCCAAAGCCAAGTATCCCCCGAGTCTGATCTCCCTGTCCTACCTCCCGCCTACATCCCACCGAGCCTTGGTGGCCAGCCTGGCCAGATTCCACCCCCGCGGCTCAATGTCGTCATCCAGATCGTTGGTTCTCGAGGTGACGTCCAGCCCTTCGTCGCATTAGGAAAGATCCTCAAAGATACCTACGGCCATCGAATTCGAATCGCGACCCATCCCACCTTTCAGAAATTCGTCGAAGAAAATGGCCTTGAATTCTTCAGTATTGGCGGTGACCCCGCAGAGCTCATGGCTTTCATGGTTAAATACCCCGGTCTCATGCCTGGATTCGATGCTATTACCAGTGGCGAAGTGAGCAAGCGCAGGAGGGGAATTGAAGAGATTCTCATGGGGTGTTGGCGATCTTGCATCGAAGCAGGAAATGGTCTAGGACCGCCGCCAAAGCCCCACGCCAAGGGTGCACCCCTCGACGCATCGTTGGAATTACAGGGGGACCCGTTTGTTGCTGATGCCATCATTGCGAACCCACCCAGTTTTGCTCATATTCACATCGCTGAAAAGATGGGAATACCATTACACATGATGTTCACGTGAGTTAATGGCCCTCTTCAATACGGTTACAGTGGCTAACTAGAGCAATTAGGATGCCATGGTCACCCACCAGGGCCTTCCCTCATCCCCTAGCAAATATCCAATCTTCAAATGCTGACGATGTCATGACAAACTACATGTCATACACTCTGGTGGAAATGATGACCTGGCAAGGTCTTGGTGATGTTATTAATCGATTCCGAGACAAGGCCCTCGATCTACCCCCACTCTCTCTAATCTGGGCGCCGGGACTACTTGCGAGACTCAAGGTCTCTTGGACCTATTGCTGGTTAGTACTTTTAATATTGAGAAAGTGCTTCTCTAACTTCAACAAGGTCACCTGCACTCATCCCCAAGCCCAATGACTGGGGAAGAAATATCGATATTGCTGGCTTCTTCTTTCTCAATCTTGCATCTGCATTCACACCCGACCCTCAACTGGAAGCCTTCTTGCGAAGTGGACCTCCTCCGGTCTATATTGGATTTGGTTCTATTGTTGTCGATGACCCCAACGCCATGACTGAAATGATCTTCGAGGCAGTAAAGCTTTCTGGTGTACGAGCCTTAGTTTCTAAGGGCTGGGGTGGCCTTGGAGCCGACGAACTTGGCCTTCCCGATGGCGTTTTCATGTTGGGAAATGTCCCTCACGACTGGCTCTTTGAGCATGTCTCCTGTGTCGTCCATCACGGCGGTGCTGGAACAACTGCTGCCGGTATCAAAGCTGGCAAGCCCACCCTAGTTGTTCCCTTCTTCGGTGACCAGCAATTCTGGGGCTCCATGATCGCAAGGTCCAAGGCTGGACCGGACCCCATACCTTACAAAGATCTGACAGCAGAGAAGCTAGCTGAAGCGATTCGATTCTGTCTTCAACCGGAAACTCTGAATCAAGCAACTCAGTTGGGACAGAGGATAAGAGAAGAAAAAGGCACTGATACTGGTGGCCAGAACTTTCACGACCACCTCGACACAGAAAAATTGCGATGCACTGTGGCACCCAGCCGGGCCGCTGCATGGCGGGTGAGAAGGACTCAAGTTCAACTGAGTCCATTTGCAGCTGCGGTATTGGTTGACGAAGGTCTCTTAGAGTATTCCAACCTCAAGCTGTAAGGATTCCATAGTCCCTTGAGAACTGCCAAACCTAACGTGCAACAGATATCGCTCAACGGAATACAACACCGAGGATCAGCCCACGGACCCAATATCTGCTTGCGCATGTTCCCTCGTCGCAGACCTGGGTGGAATTGGAATGGCCATCGCTGATATGCCTCGAGATCTTTTCAAGAGCTTCAAAAAGGTCAAAGAAAGCAATACAGCTCAGCCGCAGCCAGAGTTGCAGACAAAGCCGACAGAATCTACCGAGAAACTTTTGCCGCCATCACACGAGAGCACAATGTCGATACCGTCAATCCAGGAGCTCGACTCTAGCCCAGTCTATCCACCAAGCGAGTCCAGTACTGGTGCGAGAACACCGACGATGCCTACTAGCCAGTCTAACATATCCCAACCTTCCTTGAGTGACGCATCGTCCACGTTCTCCAACTCATTGTCACCGGGGCCGTCGACCACACAGAGACCTACCTCCCGATCTTCAAAGGAGCAGATTTCACAGGCATTCTCAGATCTCGAATTCACCTCATCAAACCGCGCTCGGCTTGATGCAGCAGTTGGGACGGGTCGAGGAGTCGGCCGTATTGTGTCCACCGGAGTCAAGTCGCCAATGAATTTCTGCCTTGGACTGGCAAAGGGATTCCGAAACATTCCGAGACTTTACAATGACGAGACCGTTCGACCGGTCGAAAAGGTTACAGACCTTAGCACTGGAATTAAAGTTGCTGGCAAGGAACTTGGCTATGGCTTCTTTGATGGTGTTGCGGGTCTTGTGACGCAGCCTTGGAAAGGAGCCGAGAAGGAAGGCGCCCCAGGTTTGGTCAAGGGATTTGGAAAAGGTATTGGAGGTTTGATAGCAAAGCCGGCCGCTGGTAAGTTTCCTCGCGTACTATCTGGAGATGAAGCTGACAAAGTCAAGGTATCTGGGGCATCCCAGCGTACACGATGCAAGGAGTTCACGCCGAAATCAACAAATTCTTCACCAGGAGTGTCCAAAACTACATAATCTCGTCACGAGCTATTCAGGGACAGCGAGAAATGCATACGGCAACACCCGAGGAGAGGGCTGATGTTATCAAGCGCTGGAATAACTCCAAGTTTGATCTAAAAAATCATTATGTATTGAAGAAGAAGGAGACCACGACAGGAAAGCTTCCAGCAAATCAAGACACAACTGCTAGTGGAGAAGGAGGGCTGGTAGCTCCAAAGGCGGGATGGTTGGAGAATAAGCGCATGTCGCTTGCGGAACGGAAAAGATTGGAGGCTCAAAGGGACTCATGGAAGAAGGGTTACGTCGATGTGAAGCTTCCAACGGATAACGACAGCATTTCGGATGCGCAAACGACGACGTCGGAGGATACGGAGCTTGAGTTGGCCATTCAGGCTTCAGTTCAGGAGACGTCGCATGGCAACGCTGAGGAGGACGCCATGATTGAGGCAGCCATTCGCGAGAGTATCAGGGCCGTGCGGGAGAGAGTTCAGTCGACTGATACTGCCGGCCCATTGCCGACAAAGGACATGACTATCTTTGATGACGAATCCTATCAGGTCACAGACGGGGAGTACCAGGATCTCATCGAGAAGGCGATCCAGCAGAGTTTGGGCGCCGAGGTGGCACTGCCTCAGGACTCTGGATTTGTCGAGCTGGACTCGACGGAAATCACCCCTATCCCCGACCCTTCTCAGCGCCCTGAAAACGATGATGAGGATGATGCTGAACTCCAGCGAGTCATTGAGGAGTCACGAAATGCTCCTCCCGCTCAACCCCCGAATGTGGATGAAGAGGAGGAGCTGCAGCGCGCGATCGCGGCTTCAAAGGAGGAAATGCAACAGGAGAAGAGTCAGCGAACCGAGGAAGATATTGTCCTGGAGTATGTTAAGAAACAGAGTCTTGCGGAAGAGGAGTATTGGAAGCAGAGGACGAAGGCTCAAGGCAAAGTCGCGGAAGATAACGATGATGAGGACGAAGAACTGAGGAGGGCAATGGAGGAGAGCCTAAGGCTTAGCCGGGGAGATGATTCGGGTCCGTCGGGATCTTGATGGTACAAAGATCTAACTGGTATGGAAATGCAGGATATTTGACGTCTCTTTGACCATAATGGCCAATTAAGATACCCAATGTTTGAATGAGATACGAGAAGGAGGGATTCCAGCGTATTTCTAGAGTTCTAAGATATGAATTTCTTTAATCTGATGCTATTGTTTATTCTATCGATTTGAATTAACATACTGAACCCGTATTATTCTACAAAATACATCGATTTGTACCCCTAATATGAGACAAGACAAATCAAAACAACTACAGGCCTCCCATCAAATCGTGTAGCTCCTGCTCATCCCCCTTTGTCGCAAAGTACCGAGCATGTACCCTCTCCCAGAGGACGGCAGCGGACCAGATATCCGCGAGCGCATTGGCGACCATGAGGGTTGATTGGGCGGTTGGGGGAAGCAGCCATGAGATGAAGATGACGAGTGCGGACTGGATCACGCAAAAGAGAATCCAGAGGCGGGCGAGGGACCATGAAGCGTTTGCTCTCTGTCGACGGTTAGTTTCTGGCTCTGAAGAAGTCAATGTGGAATAGGGGTTGTACCTCAACTTCATCAAGCACTGTCTCCCAGAACCGACTGGGCCGCTTTAGGCCGTCGGCGTGCCTTGAAAGAACACTCTCTACGAATCGATCCGAAAGGACAATTTTACATCCGCAATATCGCTTCGCCAGTCTCGTTGCCAGAACCCCCATTCGTTGTCTCCGCTCCCTCGCCAGCCCCGGCACCATGGTGGCGGCTCGCGCAAGGGACCGGTCGGCGAGGTCTTGATAGACAAAAGTGAGTTGGGAGAAGTGCAGCCTGGTTGTCTGTGCGGTGGTGGGCCTTTGGAGAGGGAGGCGGTGGTAGAGGTAGATTTGGTCTTCCTGAGTGAAGGGAGAAGGGGACAGAGAGGGGGACGGAGATTGAGGATAGCAAGTGGTGATGTTGGCTTTGTAGGCTTCGTAAGCTTTGGTGGAGGTATCTTCTGTGGTGTAACGGAGATAATCTTCTCGCTCTGACGCTTGATAGGGTTCACATTTCTTGACTCTGGGGCTGTGAGACTGCCCCCCTGAACCAACATCTGCCAATGACTTCCTCATGGGAGGATTCGCCAAGTAACTCTGCTTCGGCATGGTGCGAGCTCCATTCATCGTAGGATGAATTGGCATATGCGCTCTGTGGAAATAGGAAATGGCTATAGAGAGGACCTGGCAGAGGAGAGATGTAAGCTCCGATGCTTGGTTGATGAATCTCCAGCACAGTCCCAATGACCGCATGCCGTAGACTCTCGCCGCGGAGAGGGCAATGGACAGGCAGTGGCAGCAGACAACAGTCGGGGCCAACATCCAGGAATGACCGCACATGGTTTCTAAGCTGGAGAGTGCAGAGCTAAGGCAGCGCAGGTAAGTAGAGAGATGAGGGAAGTGCAATAGAGTCTAGATTAAAGTTAAGACTTTATGGAGGATCAAGCAATATGAGATGACATGAACATGCCGACTTCATGTACGAAAAACAGCGGCCCTTTAGGCGTCGATGACGGACCACAGCATTAATGTCAATGGTTAGCACAGCTCTCCGGCTTGCGCGGCATCGTCGTCACCAGGCATGGCCAATTCCCAAGATATCCCCCTAAACGCCAGGCTATGTTGCCTTTCCGAGACGGACCAAAAGGGATTCGCATGAAACAGTAGCAACCAAGAATCCGGGTCCTAACACTAATTGCCGTCGCATCCGCGCCAGCGCACACGAATCTCGCGGCGTCTCGCGGCGCCTCGCTGCGTCTCGCGGGACGACGACGAGGGAGCGCGGCGGAGCGAACTGAGGTGCAACCAAGTCGCCCAGCGTAATCGCCCAGCATAATGGCTCAGCCATATCGCATGGGCGGGTTGCCTCCCTGGGGAGGGCCTTGCGGAGGGCCTTGTGGAGGCCCTTGGGGAGGCGGGGGCCCGTTGTATGCGCCCTGTGGAGGAGGATATCCGCCACCTCCGCCGCCGTTGATCATGGACTTGACGTCCGGGCGGTTCTCGAGCGGCTGGTGGAAGTTGCAGATGCGGCATGCGACATCGGTGTAACCGGAGAAGGAGAGGGGGATGACGGGCTAAGCGGGTGGTGGATGTGGTCAGCCATGGATGGAGAGGGAGTAGATAGATACAGGGGAGTGACGTGATGGGCCGGGGGGGGGGGGGGAGAGTGACGGCAGCAGCAATAGCACTAAGAACAGGAGGACAGAGACGTACAATCCAGCAAAAGGTGAACCACGGATTGCTCTTGGTGACATGGGCTGCCATGTTTCCGCAGTGGTGGCACTGGCAGACCATGCCCTCGTAGCCCTTGACCTCCTTGCGGAACGTGTGCTCGCCGCACACGAAGAAGAAGAACATGGCGGCGGGGGGGAGGGGAGGAGAGGCCCGGAGACGGGGAGCGAGAGCAGTGGCAGTCGTCGGGGTCAAAGACGCAGTCGTTCGGAAGAGCCGCAGGAACCAGCGGGATTGAGGCGCGTGTAAAAGGACAAAGGCCGAGTGGTGACGGAGGACGGCGATGGGGGACGCGGCGGAGGGAGGATTTAGTAGTGACGGGCCGGTTCCTTGGTGCAGCGGACTTGCAGAGCGTAGGTACCAACTTCCACAGCGTGCTGCGTACCAGAGAGAAGTACTCGCTCGGCAGCGACCTCGTGTTGGTGCGTCGTCGTCACCTCGCTGGGTGGGGAGGCGCAGTAGGCTTGGCAGCCAACCTAAACCGCACTTCACGGCATGTGTTTCAACGGTGATTTTTTGGGGGGGGATCATGTGGCGAGACAGACATACGAGGGGCGTCTGGCGATGTAGTCGAAGCGTGGACGAGCCGAAGCTGGTGCTGCTCTTCTCCCTCGTTCAGGCCTCATACACTCAGGTACCTTACCTTGCCGTACCTACCCACAGGTACGCGGTAGAAAATACACATGTACCACCGCCCGGCGATGACGACAATACCCGCTGTCGCCCACTACGGCCGCTGCCACCACCCGCTACGGCCACCCGCTAATCCTGCCACAAGTTAGTGGACGATTGCCCCACGCGCCGCACGGACCGCATCGTCTCGCTGAACCACCCGCCCACCCTCTGCGGCCCAGGTACCTGCGTCATTGGCGACCGAGGCAGAAAAAAAAAAGTTAATCTCGACTGCAGCATCGCGATGCTCCTCGATCCCCGACACGCGACAACTCGACACACGACAACTCGACACGCGACTCTCGGCGCCACGACTCGGGCTGACACAGGCTGACCATCTCCATCTCTCGATCCAACCGCAGTCTGCGCCGTCACTGCCTCGAGACACAGCCGTTGCGCCGTCTGGCTGGAGCTGTCCCGGTTCGACCATGCTGTGACACAGCACCCCGCCATCTTCAAACCTCCCAACACCAAGCCGTTTCCCGTGACGACGACAGCACCACCACCACCACCATGTACGACCTCAACATCGCGTGGTCGCCCTCCACCACCCCCGACCAACTCCTCCAGATCCTCACCCTGGCCTCCACCCTCGGCTACGCCACCGTCGCCCTCAACCACACCCTCGAGCTGCCCATCCCCTCGGTGCCCGCCGCGCCCTTCCCGCCTGCGTCGGCCCTGACATCGTCATCGTCATCGTCCACCCCGAACAAGACGCTCCCCAGCATCCTCCACCGCGCCACCGTGCCCCTCGCAGACCCTGCCGCGCCCACCTTCCGCCTGCAGACCCTCGTCGCCGCCTACGACCTCGTCGCCATCCAGCCCCTCACCGAAAAGGCCTTCCAGAGCGCCTGCATCCACCTCGACATCCCCCTCATCTCCCTCGACCTCGCCCAGCACTTCCCCTTCCACTTCCGCCCCAAGAACTGCATGACTGCCGTCACACGCGGCGTGCGCTTCGAGGTCTGCTACGCCCAGGCGCTGGCCGCCGACCCGCGTGGCCGCGCCACCTTCATCGGCAACGTCACCAACCTCGTCCGCGCCACCCGCGGCCGTGGCATCATACTCAGCAGCGCCGCCAAGGACGCCCTGTCCCTGCGCGCCCCCGCAGATGTCGTCAACCTGCTTAGCGTCTGGGGACTGCCCAGCGAGAAGGGCATGCTGGGCCTCGGAGCCCTCCCCCGCAGCGTCGTCGTCAACGAGGGCATGAAGAGGAGCGGGTTCAGGGGCGTCATCGACGTGGTTGATGTCGCCAAGCGCGACGTCGAGGACCAAGGCGAAGAAGCTGCTGATGGCCAGGCCGGCAAGAAGAACAAGAACAAGGGCCAGAACCAGAAGCGGAAGAGCGGCGACGAGGACACACCGACAATGAGCAAGCGACAAGCAAAGAAGTTGAAACTGGCATCAAGGGGCGCGGCTGCAGAGAAGAAATGAAAACATTCACCCGGCGTTTGGGAAAGGGGAGGCAAAAAGCATGGCATGATACCGATACCCCTACGCGGACAATGCTCGCAAAGATTTAGACTTAATGAGACTGGCTCATATTATTATCACTGATAGAAACACATCTATATACATCTTCTCCAAGCGGTTTCACCAAAATCTCCATGACTTATGTAGCGTGGATTCAGTCTCTATATTCGCTCCCGACTATTCGCCAATTCAAGCTTAAGCGGCTTGGGTCGCCCTGGCCTCGATGCCCGCCGACGCTGGCCGCAGATTCCCGAGGTTGAGGATACTGCTAAGGCTCAAGGTTGACACGTTGATCTTGGCTCGGGACCTGGCCGACGACGAAACAGCTTCCGTGGACAGCGGAGCATCGACAGCCGACCCAAGTTCCGCCGAAGCGTCCGGCTCAAGACCACCCAGGTCCACCGAGGGAACAAGGCTGGTGGCCTCTCCCTGAGCCGCCGTCGTCTGCGTCATTGTGACCTGGCGGCTCATTGACTTGCTTGATGTGGTGGTGGATGCAACAGAAGTAGAGGCATCTACAGAAGTAGAGGCAGCCACAGAAGTAGAGGCATCGACAGAAGTAGAGACAGCGACAGAAGTAGAGACATCGACAGAGGTAGAGACATCGACAGAAGTAGAGACAGCGACAGAAGTGGAGGCAGCAGCCGAGGTGGAGACAGCAACAGAGCCGACGGCGTTTTCTGTGTCAGCCGGGACAACAGAACTAACCGCCGCCGATGTGGAGGCTTGGTCGGTTGCAAGAGGGTCCACGCCAAAGGTGGTTGTTGGTAGAGCACTTGCGGCAATGGGAATCGTGGAGACGCCGATGCCGTTTTGAAAGGCAACGTTCTCCGTTCCACTGAGCACGTTACTGGCGGCCTAGGAAGCGTAAGCAATGGTTCGTTTAGTGATGGAGAAGATGGATTCTTACCGGAGTGTCACAAGTCCCAGCGATGGTCTCGGTGACAGTGATTGGAGCCTTCCTTGTGTGAGCGTATGTTGGATAGTTGAATATGAATGAGTTCTTACCGGAGCTCCGCCCGCTACAGTGACCACCTCCGTTACCGTGAGGGGCTGGACGACCTTATGGGAGTTAGTATATCGTAAGAAAATCAGAGGTTTGATGGGAGAGTATGTACCGTCTCAGTAATTGTGACAGCCTGTAAATAAATATCGTTAGAAATAAGTCTTGGGGATCGCGATGCTGGGGAGTGCTTACCGCCGCCTCAGCAGCCTGTGTGACAATCTGAGTGATCGTAACGGCTTCAGCAACTTGCGTAACCATCTGAGTGACGGTAGTCGCCTCAGCGGCTAAGGTGACTTCCGTCAGCTGCGTCTCCGTCACTTTCTCGGTCGTGGTTTCAAGCTGCGTGATGTATGAGATTCGAAGTCTGGGAATCGATGTTAATCATGAAAGTCTCGGAACGTGCTATTCGATTGGCGACTCACCCTTCAAATTTGGGAGCCGTCGCGGTTGTAGCACTATCTGTGCTGACGGTGCCTTGTCTCTTTTCAACGCGTCGGTGTCCATTGTGACTGCTGGCTCCAGCCTTCAATCCTATTAGCTTATTGGGACTCTCTCGCTTGGTTTGAGGCACTGACCTGGGCAAGGAAGAAGGACACAGCCCACAAACTCTGAGTGATTATCCTCATCGTGGATCTTCCAAGGCTTCAATCCAATTGATGCCAATGAATTAATCCGTTCTGACGACTCGCGTAAAGGCGAATGATATAACAGTCCAGCTGTTGTTGTAGTTGGGTATATAGTTGGGATCAACCCGAAGAAATGTAAGGAACGGTGGGTCGGAGAGTCGATCGTCTAGGTACGAGATGGTATCTAGAGATACAGATTATATGCAGTGACGCTATGCCGTATAGGCTCGAGATGGAAATGTTTGCCCGAGGCAGGTGAAGAAAAGAATGGAAGAAGTGATTCGATATGTCGTCAGTTCTAGCCCGACGACATGGAAACGATCGATGAGCGACTCAAAATTATCTACAACGGAGAACAAGAAGGCGGAAACGGGAGATCGATGGGAGGGAAGAATGGCACCACGAGATGAGCACTCTGAGGGGAGCCCTCCTACCCTGGCATGCCCTCCGGATGCCGCTGGGTAGGGCAACCGTGGTACCGGCGCCAAGGGAGCTAATTCGGCCGTCTCGGGTTGGCATTCTGAATCTGGGGGTCGAGACTGAGCCTCAAACGGGGATTGATACCGTGGTGGTTAGGTAGAACCAGGGATTAAGGCTGACATGAGCAGGGGTGTTGTGGCGGGCTCCTTTGAGACGGAGTCGTGACAAGCGCTTGCTTGATAGAGGGTTGAGATGGTGACGAGGGGCTGTGACGTCGCAGCGTGACCAAGCAGAGACGAGATGGTTTCACTTGAATGCCTCAGTTTCTGTAACTTGGACAGAGGCCGCACAACACCTCTTAATAATGAGAATTGTCGTCTCTGGAAAATGAAAAAGAAGGCCTCGAGAAGTGAAGTCTAGCCATCAACGGACGAGGAGTGACCAGGACCGGGATACGGCGAACAAGGGGCTGCACCCACATCATCCGGTCTCTCGGTCGCCTATTGCTGGAATCGACTCCTTTGCCCTGATGGAGGGGCTCAGTGGCGCCACACTACCAGCGGCGTGGAGAGAGTGCCAAGAGATCCCAGGCGACGGGAATCAAACGCGTGGTGAGGGCCAGCGAGTGTCAAGGTGGACGATCCTACGGCAGCAGGCGCTGAGATGGGACGGATTGTGCAGCAGATGCTAGCGTGGCGCTTGGGGAGGGCGAATCTGTGAGCGCCGCGAGGTTAAATTCGAGGCCTGCATTCGAGAGCCAAGATGGCGCTTGCATTGAAAGCGAGATGACCCGGATTGAAATGAAATGAAGGGAAAAGGGACCTGCATGGCATCACCGCCGCGGGCCTGACTCTCTGGGCGTCCCGCCTCTTTTCATCGTGATGGGGAACTCGCTGGACCGTCAGTCGGCTAGACGGTTCGGCGGGATACGACTTGGACCCCCTGCGACGCTTGTTCGTCCCCAGTGTTTCGGAGTCAAGCCATGTTCGGCCAGCTTCCCCATCGACGATGCGACTCCATAGACAATTTGACACTTCCAGACCGCCGGGCTCCGCTTTTCCCGCCGGGTCGTGTCATTGCCCAAGGCTGGGCCTTTCAGGTAGCTCGGGTGAGGGAGCGAGGAAGAAGAAAAGAAGCCAGGTACGGTCGGTGTTGGCGGTGGCTGCGGTGTTGACCACACGTGATCCGGAGTTGCCCCAAGGCCGATCGACCAGATCTCGAGCTAATATATAATCTAATTCAATACCTTTATTCTGTAATACGGGGGCTGTGCAGCTGACGAAATGGGCATCGACTTTCGCATCCCGAGTTGTCGAGTCCATGCGCCGTGATGCCCAGGATTCCATCTTCGCTCCAGATCGCGACTAACAGGCATGGAAGTACCCCGCCATACAAATATCATAGCGGGGTACTTGCGAACAACTCCAATTCTCGATGATGACGACACTGATGCGCTCCGCCATCGATTTTGACACTAAGAGATTGATTGAGACTGATCAGAGACACCTGAGGCGCGCTGTTCGGTAGGAACGCGCTGAAATCATGGACTACATATCACGGTGAATGCTGTACTGTCTCTTTTTATCCTCGTTGCGCTCGTTCCTATTCCATTCATCCTTCGTAGCCGGATCGTGTACATTCCTCAAGCTCATCTCACAGAGCCATCGCCATGGCCGTCCACGTCCTCGACGACTATTACCTGGCCATCACAGCCATAATTACGGTCGCCTACCAGCTGTTCTTTTTCTCCATAGCCTATACCTGCAAGTTCGACAAGCTCACTGGTCCGTCTCTCCCGGTTTCCGCATCATGTCACACAGTCCAAACTGACAGTCTCAAGACCTCGCTGGCGGCACCAACTTTGCCCTACTAGCCATCCTCACTCTCGCCTTCAGCGGCCACCATAGCGCGCGCCAAGTCGTGGCCAGCCTCTTCCTCATCGCCTGGGCACTCCGCCTCTCCGGATTCCTGTTCTACCGCATCCTCCGCACCGGCAAGGATGACCGCTTCGACGACAAGCGCGACCACTTCTTCCCGTTCCTCGGCTTCTGGGTATTCCAGATGTTCTGGGTCTGGACCGTGTCGTTGCCCGTCACGTTTCTGAACTCGCCCAACGTCACTCGCTACCCCCAGCACAGCTTCGGGACGGGCAGGGATATTGCGGGCATTGTACTGTTTGTGATTGGCTTTGTCATTGAGAGCGTGAGTGATGCGCAAAAGTATCGCTTTCGCATGACGCACAACGGCACAGATGTATGTGACAAGGGCTTCTTCGCGTGGTCGCGCCACCCGAACTACTTTGGCGAGATCATTATTCAATTTTGTAAGTTCACCGCCTCACCTACTGAAGCATCTACTGACATTCTCCAGCCATTTACATGGTTGCGGTCTCATCTGCGGCAGATGGTTACGTCGGCGGCCAGGCTTCCAAGGCCCTTTATGCCAGCATCGTCGGGCCCTTTCTACTCACCTTCCTCCTCATGTTCGTCTCTGGTCTGACTCTATCTGAGAGGCCCAAGGCCAAGACGCGATATGAGAAGGACCAAAATTGGGAGGGGTACAAGCGCTGGCTCGACCGGACCAGTATTCTCATCCCTTTCCCGCCGCAGCTGTATGAAAAGATGCCCACCATCCTTAAGCGGACTGTGTTTCTCGAGTTCCCCTTGTACGTCTTCGACCCCGCAAAGCACTCGGATGTCAGCAGACCCGGCGGGCAGTCAGCAGAAAATCAAGTAAGAGGAACAAATGGAGATAGTAGGGGAAGCGTCGAGGAGACGTTGGTGTAAGACACGAGTAGCCTCGGTTATTAAAACTCTTGTGATGAGATGATGAATCCAATATACCGAACTGTGCATTAAATATGCCTGTCATCACGCGCAAACTTTTCCCTCATTAATGTTGAATGTCACACTCCGTCATCTGCGTCGGCCATCAGCGTCGGCCATCACTCGGCCCAAATACATCACAACTCCGTGAGCGACCCGGCAGGCAACAGCACAACACCAGGTATCTCGTAGGAACAACACGAAAACAACGACACTAACTCAAGCTATGATTGAATCAGCCCGCACGTATCGGGGGACTCTGAGACCTGGCAGCCGCCATTACCTGTCAGCTCGCCGGGCTGGTCGAGCGCTTCCTGGTCGGGGCCGTAGTCGGTGTAACCCGACTCCTCGGAGTGCGTCTCGGAGCTCTCGGGGATGGGAACCATGGCAGTTTTGGTCCAGATGTGGATGGCGCGATCCCAATTGAGCCCCTCGAGGCAGCCTCCCTTTACGGAGACGACATTTTTGGTCTGCGACTTGAGTGAGTGTCAATTTTCTGGGCATGTTGGGGGAGCTTATCAAATGTAATGAGGGGCTCCTTCGTACCGGTGTGGTGTGGATGAGACGAGTTCCGCAAATTCGGCAGAAGTAGCTGTGTCGCAAACCTGTTAGTGGACAGGCACAATTGCGAATGCCCTCTCTCGAGGCGATTCTCATGCACATACCAGTACTGTTTATGTCCTGAAGCCGTTTGTCGACTATCTAGATCAGCTCCGAGGCTCTTATCGCCAATCTCGACAGAAGCGGCCCGTACCTGTAGCAGCTCAATAAATCTGTCTCGGGCAGACTAAAGCTCGGGAAAATGGCCGAGGTGCCAAATGCCGAACTGGTCTGGCGGCGACACTCGGAGCAATGGCAGATGTAGAGGGCGAGGGGTTGCGGGAGGGGTGTCGTGAAGGAGACCGACCCGCACTGGCACCGGGCTTCCATGATGGGCAGGATTGTTGTTGGCGGTTAGAAGAAACTATGCAAAAAACGGCTCTATTCTCATGAGCTACGACGGGCCATTAAAAGAAGTCGTTGTGGCAAGTCGCAAGTCGTGAGTGAGGCTTAGTTGGAGACGCTGCAGCTGTGATGTGGGGTGACCGGCGAGGCGACAGGCGACTGGCGACTGGCGAGCGGCAGCAGCGGGGTGAGCCACTGCGAGGTGTGATGGATGACGTTGAGGCTGCTGACACCAATTGGCAAGCCGCTTCGGGAGATGGACGGGCACCGAGGTTGATTCCAACAAATGAAGCCACCAGAAAAATCTATACAGAAGAGTGAGGAATAAGATATCAGGCAGAAACTCTCATTCCCGCGGCATCAAGTATTAATACAATACATCAACCCAGATCGCTGTGTCGTGGGCCAATCAGAGACGAGTCACAAATTGTACGAAATACGTCGCTAGCCTCCTCCTGCACGGAGTCACACGTTCACGATGCGGTTATCGCAATGCGCCCTCCTACTACTACACGCCGTGAAGCAGTGACGTGCGACGTGACTCATTGCCGCGGCGAGCGTCGCGCGAAGTCACATGCGTTCGCGGCACTTTCCACCGTCCGCCGACCAGACCAGTCTAGCGTGCGAGCCGCCGTCGATTCAGCGTCGAGGAATCTCGGACAAACAGCCCCATTGCCTCAGGAGCGGTACCCCAGGCTTACGCACGGCACTGAGGGTCCGCGGGGCCCCGAGATGAGTTCCGATGGTCGGCTGCAGGCTCCTTCACCGCAAGAAGAAGTAAATGCGCGACAATTGAGACGAATGTGACTGAATATGAATCAAACTGCTGTGATTACCTTGTCTCGGATTCGTGGACCCCGTAACCAGGTTCGAGGGCGCCAACTGCGGGCCGCACACCGGAGCTGGGTGGGCGATGCAGTGACGTTGGAAACATTGGAGTCAGAACTGTTACAGCAGCCCCGTTGCTTCTGTTGTCTGCGGCAGTTTCAATGATTTATTCCCCTAGATCGGAGAAGGATTCAATTGGGGAATGTGTCAGACAATTCAACTTGGTATTATGACAGATGTGTTGATGTAACAAATAATTCCAGCCCAATCGCTTCAGTGGAATAACCAGATCGCTCAAACTCCCAGCCCATGTACGTGATAGCATCAACCAGCTTGCCAGCCGGAGTCATAACCCATAAATACACGCTAATCCATCGCTCAATCAATAATCGGTGAGTCCTTGCAAATGCTTCAGCCCAATGCCCTGCTTGATCCACTCCATCTTCTCCTGCAGCTTCTCTGTACTCACGACCCTCACCCTTTCCAATCCGGCTGTCGCATTGAGTTCCTCCTCAAGGTCTTTACACCACCGCAGCTTCTCGCCATTGCTCAGCTCCCGCGTCACCAGCTCCATCTCCACCCGCTCCAGACTCCGCATCCGGCTCAGACCCCCGGCAATCCGTCGCCGTGCCTCCGTCTGCAGCTCCGCGAACCCGGTGCCCTCCTTCTCTGGCTCCAGCCCGGTGCCCGCTGCCATGCTTGTTGCCATGACCCCCGTTGCCGTGCCCCCGAGCACCATCTTCATCCGCAAGCCGCGCGCCCCTGCGGCCCAGTCGTCGCAGAGTGAGAGCCACTCTTCCTGGCCGGAACCGCCGCCGCCGCCGCCGTTGCCAACGATGTCCCGTGCCAGTATCTCGAGTCGTATGAAGCGCATTTCGCGGCGCTGCCATGGCTCGAGAGCCCGTGTGAAGGCGCGGGCCGCCCATAGCCCGGAGGCGAACCAGTTGACAAAGACGAATTCGTTTTTGGTGAAGGGTATTAATCGCGATTCGTGGTATATTTGCGAGTTGGATTGAAGGAAGCCTGTTGGGAGGCCAGAAAGTGGTCGGAACGGCGAGAGCATGCCCGGCGATGGCGCCGCAGGTGCTTGGTTGGGCTCTGTCTTGGGCGCTTCGTCGGCGGTGGAGCTGGCAGGGTCGACAAGACGCCGGAGGATGTACTGGCAGTGAACCGGGGTGGGATACCACGGGGCGAGCTGTGCATGCCGGACAGGACACATGAGATGCAGCCAGTGATAAATCTGAAGCCGGATCTCAGACGGCAGGTCCATGAAGCTCCTCCGGCTGGGCTCGTCTGCGCCGGAGCTGGAAAGGCAAGTGGAGCTCGGCGCCGGCGCTTCGTCGCTCACGGTATCCACTACCGCCGATGACCCGCACGGCACGTCGCTCATGTCCAGGTCCATGTACGGACCGACATTGTTCTGGACGAAGCAGTAGTCCATCATTTCGCTGAATGAAAACATCGGCGAGAAGAAAAGGCAAGAGGTGCGAGAGAGCTCGCAATTGAGGGTAAGCTCCCGTGCTTCCCCTCCCGTCCGGGCCCCCCGCAAGCCATCGTTATAAGTAAACCATCCAGACTGCGCCCATCATGACGCCCGCAGAACCCGCAGAGCCCGCAGGAAGCCCCAAAGGCCCAGCTCAGCGTAGCACACGTGAGCACTAGCGGCCGCCGTGTGCCGTTGTCGCGGGCAGCGCGAAAGGCAATCCGTTCCCAAGGGAGCAATGAGAGCTGAGGGAGGCGTTAGCCTAACGCCAAGAAGGGCTCGCTGACGACGGGTGGTGGCGGCGTCGCCGTGCAATTGGAGAGTTGGTACGAGGGTGAACGCAGCGTCAGCCAACTTGGTCGACGTACCCTTAGGTCAGCTTACCCCAGGCCGACAACAGCAGGTCGAAATCACATCACAGAGTTGTATCTGATGCTTGATGATGCTTGGTGCTGGTGCTTGGTGCTGATTGTGATTGTTGTGATTGGGGGCAGATGCCTCACAGTGACTCGACCCGCTGTCATGATTCAATCCAATTGTCTTAGCCTCAAAGTTACAGGTCAGATGGCCCATGTTTGCCACGAACAACGGGAAACGTCAAACCGCTCAGCTGGGAGAGGGAAAGACAAAATCCGCGCTGCGCCATAGTTTCGTTCTAGACCCGATTGCGAGTCAAAATGCGAGTCAAAATGGGGCCAAGCATGTGACGCTGCAATGATCCGGATATGGCCATGGGATCGTAGCCAAATACAAGATCACCGCGGCTCAGCCCAGCTCCTACGTAATTTGCCGTGAAAGGGTGTACTTATGTCTGCGCTGGGAGACAAGATTCGTGGCACAGCGCGCTCATCAATCAGAAAAGCCTCCGAGCGTGATATCGTCGTGTTCATCGCTTGCATTGATCTTTGAGTGTGATATTACAGTGCTCTAAACGGATTGCTGCGATGATCTTTATCGCAGTCTCATGGTATCATGTACAATATGCAGGCCTCAATCACTTTTCCAGCATCGATCCATCAACTCCCCCGAACCGCGTCATCGGCCCGGACCGTTGGCTTTCTTAAGTTAGCCGTTCTTCGTGACTCCCTCGATGCTCGATTGACGTCGACTGCGTAGCCGTCCATCCTATGACGAACCGACGCCCTGCTTCGACCCTGGGGTGTTGTTGACATATTTCAGTCCCTTTTGGACGCCCTGCTTCGACTCTGGGGTTTTATTGACATCTTCCAGTCCCTCTTTGATACCCTCCGCAATCTGTGGCTGCCCATCCTACGACGAGCCCACACCTTGCATCGGCTCTGGGGGGATGTTGACACCTTCCAATCCCTTCTTGACACCCACCTTGCGCTCATACTCGACGTTCCGTGGCACCTCAAAATCTCCCCTGGCGGCAAACCACAGCATCGTCTCCGGCTCGGGCCCCCTGGCCAGTTGCGCGGCGGCAGATTCGCCCTCGCCGCCGGCGTTATCATCGTCCTCCTCGTCGCTCTCGTCCTCATCCTCGACATCCCGGCGTAGGCCCGTCCGCACGCTCTCCGTTCCGGCAGCGCGCTCGTCGGCCGTGTACACGTCACCGGCCTCGTCGCGGACG
>JAANBB010000366.1:0-41172 GCA_014621425.1 Cylindrodendrum hubeiense
GCGGGTGGTGGGGCCCTCGCGGAGCGGTGTGGCGACGGCGTCGACAGGAACCCGGGGGTTTGGGTCGGCGTGGCAGGCGACAATGCGCAGGTGGTGCCATTCTACGAACGGATGGGGTTCCGGCTGTGGGAGCCTCCTCAGGAGGAGGATCGAGCAGACGACGACGACGCAGCGCGCGCTGGCAATGGGGAGAATGCCGAGGCCGAAGCCGCTGCCGAGGCGGACACCAGGACCGAAGGGGGCAGGCCGAAGCGCAAGGTCAAGGGCGACGGCGGCATTGTGCTGGTGAGGGAATTTCCCGGGGCGGCGGGAAAGGCCGGGGACGCAGACTAAACATTGACAATTACCATTACCCCTTCACTTTACGAAACGTGGATAGGCGTGGGTAAACGGAGTGGGTAAACGGAGTGGGCTACGGCGGCAGTCGACAAGGTGGCAACCAGGTAAGTTTTGTCTTGGGAGCTTGAAAGAGGCGTCAACCTTGAGTTTACTACGTAGTACCTCTCACCATCAACATCAGACACTACTTTCGAGTTGCCTAATACGGTAATCCAGCCATGAGAAGCTCGAGTCGCAAAAAAAAAAGTGTGGTGATATTGACTAGCGCCTCGACCTTCTAAGTAACCTAGTCAAAATTGAGGGTATCAAGTTCAATCCATCCGTCCATCACAGCCAAGGTAAACAAATACACATTTTTCTCTCCTGCGAAAACCATGGGGTGCTTTGACTTTTCCTCAAGCTCTCTGCGTGCTTTCGTGTCGCCGTGCTCGTTGCCCGTACCCGTACACTACTCCAATGTCACGCCGCCCCTCCAAAAAGTTCGCCGGTAAAAAGGTAATTGAAACAATCAAGACGTGGGCTTTGAGTGTGCTAGAAATCTCCTGCGAAGGAAGAAGAGACATGGAAAGACGTTGAATCCAGCAGACGCTGTTTTTCTTTTTCGTTTTTCGTGAGATGATTCATCCAGTGCGTGCGTAGGTGAGAAAGTGACGCCGACTCCGGTAAGAAAGTCAAGGGTATCGAAATTTTGTGACAGAAAAACAGGAAAGGGTAGTAAAGGTGTTGTGAGAAGACAAAAAGGTCGAAGTGAAGAAAAAGAGTCGTTTCGTTCAGGTCGTTAAGAATCCGTCAGGATCCTCCGCGGACGTCGCAAGGTTCGCCACCAATGTCTCGCCAACGATGTTTGGTGCCTGGGATCTGAACCATGAATGTTAGCCTGGAGTGACCTGGAAGAAACTGAGAGATGACATACCATTGGGAAATCAAGGCGAAGAGGTGGCGATCATGGCGACAGCCGTGGGGGATCGCATTGCGAAATGGGAGGGAAGCCGCTTAGCAGCGAGGGCAGCTGTTGCACTGCTTGTGTCCGCAGGCGGTGCAGGTGGTGCTGATGACGATCATGCCGGAGCACTGGCAGCAGTATTCGTAGGCAGGCATGTTGATGGTGTTGTTGGGGGGTTGTTTGGTGGTGGTGGTGGTGTGTGTTGTTTGGGTCGGTTTGTGAGTGTGTGTAAGTTGGTGGTTTGCTGACGATGTTGTGTGATTGCTGATGTTTGGTGGAAGGGCGAAGAAGGTGTGATGATGAGAAGAGGGAAGGGAAAGAAAGAGAAAAAGAGGGAGGGAAGGAAGAGTTCAAATAGTGACGGAGGAGGAGCAGTCGACACGGGAGAGACGGGGATCGGAGCGAGGAGCGTGGAGCTTGGTGGCCTTGGTGGCCTTGGTGGCCCTGGTGGCCTTGAAAGCGTCCGAGGCCGTCGAGCGGCTTGGAGTATGGAGCGTGGAGGTGGAGGAGGGCGTGTAAAGCGGGCTTGGTGCTTGGTGCTTGGCTCGGTGTGGGTTCCAACTGTGGAGTGTCAGTTGTGAATGGGGGGGGATGGATGGGACTCATGGATGGGCGTGGCGTGGAGGCGGAACGAGATGAGTGGGCGAATGGGTGGGCGTGGAGGAGAGCATCTCACTTACACCCAGCCAGCCAGAGCAGGCAGAGGACGGGCGTGTGCAGAAGGGTGCAGAAGGGTGCAGCAGGGTGCATGTCCCACCTGTTAATACCTGGAACCCCATAGGCCACGATTCCGGGATGTGGTCTGTGGACAAATGCTTGTTACTCGTAGTTTTCTCATCTTCATCTTCGCTGCGACGCTGGCTTTCGCCTTGTCTCGCTCCGCGCCTCGTATTTGGCGCCTCATGCCGTCTTCGGGCACTGGACCATCTCGCCCCCCCCCCTGGGCCTCGACGGCTCTGCAGCGGCACAACGAAAAAGGACGGGACATGAGTTTTCGCCGTGCAACTGAAAGCGAGAGAAGAAGAAAACAAGCCCCGGCTTTTGCCCTGCTGCAAGCCGGCGTCACAGTGGAGCGAAAGGCGGCCCAAAGCGGGAAGCTCAGTGATTTTTTTTGTGGGAGACTCGGGACTTTGCAAAGAAAGACCGAGCGAGGGTCGAAACTCCGAGAGAGTGCGAGGGCGGGAGACACAGAGTGAGGCGGCTAATCCATCTTCCTTCCATCCATCCGTCTTGTTCGTTTGTCGGTGGTGTCTTGCCCTGTCCAATCCGCTTGATCCGTTCAGCTCGTTCAGCTTGTTCAGCCCGTTCAGCCCGTGCGTGCCCTTTCTTCCTCGGGTTTCCCTCGTCATTCTTTTGTCCGGGCGGCGCCCCTCCTCCCCCGTCTCTCCAGAACCTCAACCCCCACTGCTCCGCGTACCCATACTCGGTGCTCCGTACTTCATACTCCATACTCCACGATTGCTGCTGCTGCTGCTGCTCTCACATGCGTCGAAGCAACGCTTGGCCATGGTTCCTTGGTTCCCATGGTTCCCATGCACTAAACCATAAACCTTGAAGCCCATACCGACTCCTCTCCTTACACGCCCCCTCCTCCATCTCCCCATCTCCCCGTCTCCAAAACCGCCAGCCCCCCTCCCCGCCAGAAACGGCACCCATCCAAGAGAAAGTGACGGCACCCCAGACCATTTCAACTCGTCGACCCTCCATCCTCCACCCGCCTGGCCAAATTGCGGGGTAGTCCAAAGTCAAGATCCTCCATCCCCCCCAAATTGCGCCCTCGGATTGGTCGCCGCGCCCCAAAGCCTCACTGGCAAGCCCTCACCAGCACTCACAAGCTCGGCGGGATGACGCATTCCTGTCGGTAATGGGACGCCGCGTGCAGCAAATGGCGAGCCAGCGCTTGCCCTCTTTTGCCCCTTGGGCGAATCGGATCACCCAACGACGAACCATTGCGTCTGCTCCAGGGTCTGTCTCCTGGGGTCTTGGATGCTCCCTCATGGATGCTGCAGCGCTACAGCTCTGAGCCTCTGGGATCTAGGACCCCACGCCCGGCCTCCGAGCCAAAAAATGCAGCCCAACAAGCCCACTCACACACCCGCAGCTCACGCCCACCACCACTCCGACTCGGAGCTAGACCTAGCACTGCCAGAAAAGCCAGACTAATTACCAGCCATTATGAAACAGTATGGGGTAAAACTACACAATCCCATTATCTCTCGCCTCTCACCGTCAAGCTTGACATCGCGGGGTGTGTCTTGCATCTTGCTTCTGCCGCTGCAGGCTGTAGCTTTCTTTTTTACCCGATCTCAGTGAGTTCGGCAAATGCTGCCAGCATCGGCGGAACGGCCGGGGGGAGTGACAAGGACAATGCTGCCGGGGCTCGGTCGGCTGGCCGGTTTCGCAAGACGGGTGTTGGGTTGGTGTTTACGCCGCGATACTTGTGTTGGCGGCTTACACGTGGAGACGACAAATCGCTTGAGTGGTGGGAAGCCGTCACCCACAAAGTTCCCACCACTATTGGCACGGGGAATAGGCCGGTCTTGACGTCGGGGACGTGACAGTGGTGTTGTTTGTCTCGTGTCAAAGCCAGGCGAGGCTGCGAGGCGAGCCGGCTTGGGAACCTAGACTCCGCGGCCCACGGCGGTCCATCGGCTCGATGCTTGGGATGGGTAGGTTCACGATGCATTGAGTTGAATGCCATCCATCCCACGGCTAGCATCCATTGTGAGATGGCTAGGGTCGGGCGCGAGACTTGCCATGCGATCTACACAGCCCATCCTCATTTCGTCTTGGCTTTTCCCTCTTGTCTCTTTCAAGCCCCTCCTCTCTTCCTTTTTCAATTTCACACACATCCCATCCTCAGGCATCGTGGTTCATCCAATGCGCCCCGTCCAATGCGCTGCGTCCAATGCGGCCATCTTCATCACAAACACGCCGTGCCGTGTCGCCTCTTCCAAGAGCCGATCAACCACTGGAATCCTGAGGCCGGAAAGTGGCAAATATGCACATTCATCACCACGGACTCCGGCGTCGCCCGGGCCCATGCGGCTTTGCCTCTCCCTTGCACCGTCGTTCCGCCGCTTAGACATTGGAAGCACATTGCGGCTAAAAAGAGCTGCTGCAGGACCGACCCCCAAAATCCCCGCCCCGCTGGCATTTCTGGTCCTGGTGTTGGCCCAAGACTCCCAGGGCTTTGTCCGCCAAACGTGGTGGCTTGCACTGTTGCGTAGGCCGGGCGGCCCTTGGGCCAGTCTGACTGTCTCGCCGTCCCCCTCTCCGTGCTAAGCATCTGTTGGTGCGTTTGTGTCGTCGCTAGGCCTGCAGGCATCTAGACCCTGATCCACTAACGTGGCCCGCAGCGGCAACCTCGTCACGACGTATCGGCCTTGCGGCAGAGGAAGCGGCAGAGGAAACGGGGTGCTATTTGCTGTGGAATATTCCCCTGGCTTTGTGTGACTGTAATATCTGCACTCATCTTCAGTTGGTGAGCTGATGGTGCGGGGCATTCTTTGTCATACTTTGATGCACAGGTAGGTACAATGATGCGCGCCCTGTAGTGCCTTTGGCAGGTTGGTCCATCCTACAAGCGTACCTACCTAAGGTAGGTAGGCATGTATCCGCAGGTAAATGAATGTGGTCATCCTTCCTCTGCGCCCTGAACGGCCAGTCTAGACCCCAAGTCGGGGGTAAGCCATCACAAATCAACTTCATCCTCCCCATGTCACCATTCATACCTAACGACGTGATGCCTCAGGTAATAATACCCCGGGCTTCCATGCAGCCAAACCCCATGCCACTAATTCACACAACGGGCGCTGGGTTCACTAGGCCGTCAAGCCAGCGTCGTGGGTACCTGAGGGGTACCCGAGGCTGAGCCCGAGGCAGGTATGACGTCAGGTTGCGGGAATGTACTTGTTGTCCCTCTAGAGCAGAGCTGCGCCCGTTCTCTGATCGTCGCTCACATGGCATCCAGCGCGGGGAAGCTTTCGCGGAATCACATTGGCCCCCCGGACTCTGCACATTCAGCTGTACTCCCAAGTACGCGGCGGTTGAGCGGATGACCTCGAGGTTCTCGTTTATTTGTCTTGGCCTTTGTTTTTTCGTGTCGGCAGCTACTGAAAACGGACGCAGTGCTCATCACGTAAATCGAAGGGAAACGGTGGCGCAGGTCCGTTGGTGGACGGACTCTGCACAGCCGCGCCACAGGAGCCCAGCCGTCAGCCAAGAGTTCTGCCTTGCAGGCACCCGTCCCAGAGCTGTCAGAGAATAGAGTCGAGCAAACGACCTTTCGCCGGCACGTCTGACGAGAGATGGGGACAGAGACAGCAAGGCATTTCGTTTCCCCTCTTTTCTCACTGCCAAATTAGATCTATTTGCTGCCACATCCTAGTTCAACGTGTTGGGTTGGTTGTTGCCTCGCGAAGATCACCAGTTGTCGACCACTTAGATGCGCGCCAGGCAACCTGTTGAGAATGCCTACCAGGTTGCCCACCATATCGCCCACCATATCGCCCACCAGACGCAGATGGTAGCGTGCCACTTGGGCCCAAACTCAAGCACAAGCCGAATCACAGTCAATGCCCGTTTGGCCGGTACCTGAACCTGCCCTATCACCTAGGAGCGGAGGCGCAGTATCTCCTCCTCCGTGAGGCAGCCGAATTAAAACACAAGTCCTAGTGGACTGGGCTGAATAGTGGCCAGCCTTGGCGGCTCACCAGCAGGCGCACTGCCTGCGTCGGCATGACACCACCGCCACAACCCTTCTAATGACATGACTCCTGACATTTGCAACGCCCTTCTTAAGCCTGCGTGATCGCCGCTTGACTGCTTCCATATCCCTTTCAAGACATTTGAGAAGGAAGTCGACCTGATCCACCACAGTCCGACGCCTGACGTCCAGCGCCCGGTTCATCTCCACTATCGTCGTCACCATCGTCATCGTCAAAGCCATCCGGCCCCGATCTCCCACCCGACAGCTTGTCTAGCCATCTCCGGCACCCACCGCCAATCATGGTACGTCAAAGCTCCCCCAGATCCCCAGATGTCAAGTGATCGGCGGTCCCCAGGACCCTGAGTCTTGGCCCCCGTCATCACCATGTACGCCGGCAGAGCAGACCACTAACACGCCGCCCACAGAGAGTCCCTATGTGGAGTAGCAACAGCTCTAGAAAAAGCGAAGACGAAAAGGATGGCAGCAGTATTACTGGTAGCTTGCCCATTCGAGAAAAGGATAATGAAGACATCACCGGCGGTGCTTCTGCGACGGCTGTATCTGGCCAAGAGGCAGCCATTCACCTCGAGCCCGTCCCGGAAAAGAATGCTCTCATCGTCAAGATCCAGCCCCCGGTCGAGCCCTTGACGCAAATCTCACATGTCCCCTGCGACATTGTCCTGGTTATCGATGTCTCGGGCAGCATGGCCTCGGCCGCTCCCGTTCCCGGCGAGGACTCCAGCGAGAGCACAGGCCTGTCCGTTCTCGACCTGACCAAGCACGCTGCCCGCACCATCATCGAGACCATGAATGAAAATGACCGCCTGGGTATTGTCACTTTCAGCGGAAAGTCCAAGGTCATGCAGCCCCTCATTCCCATGACCGATGCCAACAAGGAAGTCTCCCGAAAGAATGTCGCCAAGATGCAGCCCCAAGATGCCACCAACCTTTGGCACGGCACCCTCGAGGGCCTCAAGCTCTTCAAGGCCATCGGTTCCTCTTCCAAGGTTCCGGCTGTCATGATTCTTACTGATGGCATGCCCAATCATATGTAAGTTGCCTATGATTAACAACTCTCCCCCCCCTGCTAACACATCCCTTTAGGTGCCCCCCTGCTGGCTATGTCCCCAAGATTCGCGCCATGGGACAGCTACCAGCTACCCTCCATACATTTGGCTTCGGCTACCAACTGCGATCTGGACTACTCAAGTCCATTGCAGAGATTGGCGGCGGAAACTATGCATTTATCCCTGATGCTGGCATGATCGGAACCGTCTTTGTCCACGCCGTTGCCCATCTGCAGAGCACCTTCGCCACCAAAGCCGTGCTGAAGCTGAGATACAATAAGTCCCTGGAACTAAAGGAAACTATGGGCGATTCCGTGGATCAGGAGCCCCCCAAGGCTCTGGAAGAGTCACCCGATACTATGGAGTTGACCATTTCTCTGGGAAACCTCCAGTACGGCCAGTCCCGCGACATCTTCCTCCGTGTCCAGAATGCCGGCGATGCGCCGAGCCCTATTGTCAGCGCCAGCATCACCTATGTTAAGCCTAGTGAAGGTTCCAGCAGCCAAAGCACCTTCAATGTCAGATTCACTCGCCTCGCATTTGGTGCCGCTGTCCCGGTAACTTCGGTTAGCCGCAGCCTCCTCGATTCGAGTAGCCTAAATGAGGCCGAGATCGCGTACCACGAGTCTAGATCCCTTATCTGCAACTTCATTTCATCTCTTTTCCCCATTGGAACTGACGGCGAGCGCCGCCAAAACGAATCCCTTCTAGAGAAGAAGCGAGAAGAGCTCACGCAGCTCATTGAATCCCTTCCTTCGAAGCCGTTCCTCGACGCCCAAAACGTGTCGCTCATCCAGGATATCACGTCGGAAGAGCCTAAGGGACAAGTATTCCTTGCCATTAACACCCAAGAATTCTTTTGGAAATGGGGATGCCATTTCCTGCCCTCCCTCCTTAATGCGCACACTCGCCAGGTCTGCAATTCGTTCAAGGACCCCGGAGCCCTCCAATATGGAACTGGCAGCCCGTTGTTCAAGTCCTGCCGAGATGCGCTTGATCAGGCATTCGATAACCTTCCTGCCCCAGAACCCTCACGAACCGCCCGGTCTCGTCACCATGTCACTCGTTCAGGCGGCTCTCGTTTGTCGTTCTCTTCTGCACCCATCAATATGAGCCGCTATAATACCTCCAGTGGCGTTTGCTTTGCAGGCTCGACCGATGTAACTCTCGCTTCGGGTAGAACGGTAGAAATTCGGAAGTTGAGACGAGGCATGAAGGTGCGTACACCGATGGGATCCAGGAGAGTGGCTATGGTTCTCAGGACGCCGGTCGAAAGCGAGGTCATGTGTCGAGTGGGCAAGGTTCTTGTCACGCCATGGCATCCCGTCTCTACCGACGGCAAGGCGTGGAACTTTCCCGCAAACACAGCCGATGGAGCCGTCCTATACTCGGGCTCTATCTACTCCATTCTTCTTGAGCGGGGCCGCAACTCCCAGGCCCATGCAATCCGCGTAGGAAACGTCTGGGGTGTAACTTTGGGGCATGGCATTACTTCTGGAAACGACAGCCGTGCCCACAGCTTTTTTGGCGA
The DNA here is from genome assembly GCA_014621425.1 of Cylindrodendrum hubeiense. Lineage (NCBI taxonomy): Eukaryota > Fungi > Ascomycota > Sordariomycetes > Hypocreales > Nectriaceae > Cylindrodendrum > Cylindrodendrum hubeiense. The sequence continues at coordinate 8,592 of JAANBB010000366.1, forward strand.
CTACAATACCGTAGGAAAGAGCTTGATGACTCTTGAGAGACGCAGAAATGGTGTCGTAATTGGCGGCGGTGTTGAGAGGGACGAGACCACAGGCTTGGTCAAGGGGTTCAAGGTACAGCAGAAGGAGGCAACTCTGAGTGCTTGAGTAGACAACCGAGGGTTTAGTTCCGTGTCCATTTTGGCGCCATTTATAACATTTATATATTTACTGGAAAGTAAAGAATACGACCTCATGTTTATCTCATTGCCTTTATAATTAAATTCTGATGACTCCAACCGTTGCGCGAGGATGATGGTTCCCTAACATGTGAAATGGCATCTGGGTGATGCGAGTTCATTGTCCGCTTCACGTTCGATCGCCATTGAGTGTAGCCGTTGGGCTCAGAGTCAGGAATTAGCACCCAAGGGCACGAATGGGACATCTGGTTTAAAAATTAAACATATGAGATCAACCAGGGCAACGATCTTCAACGACTGGCCTAAACATAAGGCTCGAAAGGTGGTGCTCACAGCTGGTGCATCTTTCCAGCCTCCTCTCCTACTCCACACCGGGATTCGGCTGTGAATCACCACAACACCTCTCTTATCGATAGAAAAGGTGATTTGGAGTAACTATTTAAGCGCACCTCCTGATTCCAACTGAAGCAACTCAACTCAACTCAACATCAACCCAACTCGACATCGGGAGACTCAGCGCAAGTCCCCTGCTTGCCTCTCCTTCAACCACCCTGCCTTCTTCTCTTCTTTCTTCTATCTTAAGAAAATTGATTGCAACCATCTCTCTAGTCTCCTTTCTGCAATATTCTTGATCCCACCACGCCTGAATGTTGGCCGGTACGATTACTCAGTGAGTTTACGCTCTTCGCTCCCAGGAGAATGTTTCTTTTCATCCTCGATTCAAATTCTTTCTACTTTCACGACGATCAGTTTGAGGAGCAGTTATTTGGTTCTGGATAATAGGCTTTGCAGCTCCTTCTTTTCTCTGTTTCCATTCTTCTCGCCGTTTCGGCTATTTTATTGATCACTTCCCTCTTTATCCATTCCCACGCTCTCAATCTCTGTTTCAAACCTTCTAATACTCCTCTTTAATTTACTTCCCCACCTTTGATCATTTGCCCTTTCCCTTTAATCCAGCACATCTCTCCTCCGTCTTGCTTCTTTCTCACCTCTGTCGATTTTCTTTTCCATATCCTGTCTCTATCATCCGTCCTTTTCTCGTCCTCATCATATTTTGTCAACAACTCACAACCTCTAATCCTTTGACTTGTCTATTCACACGAGCACATATCCTCACTCTAACCATCTCGCATCCTTTTTATCTTATCCATAATCCGATCTCTGTCGATTGACCCCTTCGTATAGTCAAGTACCCCAGTCTGAAATTCATCATGAAAGCGTCAGCCTCTCCCCCGCAGAAACGCCAGAAGCGTGAACCGTCGCCATGGTCTCAAACGAATGTTATTGCCGATTCAAGTTATCCAGTCGTTGATCCCGAGAACACACGCAGTGACCCCGATACCTATGGTTGGATTGCTTGCTCGGAGAATGTCGAATTCGAGCGTCTCGCCATCAAGGAGAAGGCAGTTGAACAAGCCCAGCAGTTTTGTGCAAAGCTCTCTGCAATGCTCAGACCCGCTATTGATGGCATTCAAAGTGGCTCTGATGATGCAATCATCATGGGGCAAGAACTCATCAAACAATGGCTTTCGGAGCACGGTCAGTATCTTCCAATTTCAGTCATCATCTCTCTTTACTTATGCTGTCGCAGACAAAGTCCTTGCCCAAAATCGCGACTATGAAGTGTTGGTTGGTATCGAGGGTCCAACTGGGGCTGGGAAGTCTTCATTTCTGGGTTCACTTCTCCGGATCGAAGAGCTTCTACCCTCTGGTCAAGAAGGGGCTGCCACTGCGGTTATCGGAAAGGTCTCATGGAACTATGACGACACGCCAGGCCATGAGTACCGCGCAGAGATCACCTTCCGCAAGAAGGACGAGGTTGAAAGAGAGCTCTCTCTTCTGCTTCGTGAGATGAATCATCGCAACGAGATTGAAGACTTTGAGTATGAAGACGAGGACCAAAGGATGAAAGATATGGCCGAGGCATCAGAGATGATTAACTACGAACTACCCAAATTTCAAGCTGTTTGGGGCCTCGAAGAATGTCTTCTGGAAGACTTTGCTGAAAGCTGCGACACTATCGAAGGAGAGCAAGCTGCAGTCAAAGAGATCCTTGAATCCAACCCAGCCGCATTAAAGCTCATGAACCAAGGTACACGTCATCTATTCAGCTCTGAGCCACAAGATCTATCCTATGAGATCAAGCCCTTCTTGGACTCTACTGCACGCGATTACGGTGGAGGATGCGTCTTCTCAGCTTGGCCGCTTGTCCAGATGGTAAACATATTTGTCAAAGCCGACATTCTCAAGACCGGTATCAGCCTAGTTGACCTCCCTGGGTGTGGTGATGCTGTTGAGAGTCGTGCCGAGGTTGCTCGGAAGTTCAAGGAAAAGCTGAATGTCCGAATGGTGGCCTCCTCTATTCTTCGAGCTACGGACGAAAAAGAGGGCGTAGCGCTTATGACAAGTGGATATGAGGAAGTCCAGATGAAGCTCGATGGAAAGCTTAACAGTCGCGGCTTTTGTGTTATCCTCACGAAGATCGATGATATTGCAGTCGAAAACTACATCAGAGGCTCAGAGCTAAGAGAAGATGAGAATATCATCAAAAAGCTTGAACACCTAAAGTCTATGCGGAAAGAACAGAACAAACTCCGAAGCACATACACCGCGCTTCAAACAGAGAAACGAAAAGCTGAACGCAATTCTTCAAAGGCGATCACCAAGTACGACCGTCAAGTAGAGCGCGCAGCGAAGTACTCAAAGGGTAACTACAACTCCAGGATTTATTATGATGGCTAGGTTTTGCTTGCTAATATTGAGATAGGTGACCTTCCCTGGGCTGTCTTGAATAAAAAGAAGGAACTCAAGCAGAATAAAGACAGATGCAAAGTGGCCGTTGAAGAGGCGGCGTATGCCCTGGAGGACTTTGACAACAAAAAAAGAGACCTGCATATTCGAATCGACCAGCTAGACACTTGGCTTCACCATCAAGCCATCCAAACTCGCAATGCGAAAGTTCAGAGGAGGATCCATCAGATCTTTACAAGGAGGCACTCCAAACACATTGGCAGTATAATGGATGGAGCGGAAGATCAAAGCTTGTTGAGTGTGCTCCCAGTATCGACCAAGGCTTTTTGGCAGATTAAGAATCTGGCTTCACCAATGCCGGGGTTTCAAACCCAGCGATGCACTGGGATCCCAGCTGCAGAGCAGTGGCTGCATTATGCAACATTAGAGAGCCGCGAGAAGCATCTTGATGCCGTGCTTGCTAACTTCCACAAGCTGATGGAGAATATTTGGAGCTATTCAAAGGAACAATGCAAAGGTAAGGGCTCTGGTTTCACCAAACAAGAGGTTGAAAGCGCTCTTGGGGACACGCACGAATCGTTTGAGCACGTAAGTATACCCCTAGAAGCCACAATATCCAGCCACGACGCTTGAAACTAATGTGGATGTGTTATAGGAATTCAAAAGCTTCTTTGCAGAATGGAGTAGGAAGATCCAGAAGATTGAGCCGCTGCCCAACCGCTCTAAAGAGATCTCATCCTTCTTCAAGAAAGCCCGTACCAAGTCAGGGAGGTGGTCGTACAAGGATCCACAGAACGCTGCATCACTCCAAAAGATTCCCTGGATTACCTACCAGGCCATCCTTATGCGCAAGGGAGGTCGTTTTGTCAGCAGAGGCGCGACCCCGGTGGCTTATAACTGGAAAGAGGACTTGTAAGTATGGCCTTTACTTCAGGAGTGAATTACGCTCACCTCTTATTACTAGGGCCACAATTCTACTCACCCAAATCGCTGAGAAGTGGGACAAGGCGCTCAACAAGGAACTTCCAGGTTTAAAAAAGCCTATCATGAAGGATTTTTCGAAAATTTGGAAGGACTACTTGAGCAGCATTGTCTTCGCTATCCGCCAACGTGCTCCTTCTCTGGAGGAGGATTTCGTCAAGCTTCTCCCATCCCTGCATAGCCTCGAACGAACTGTCACGAGCAGTATCGAGTCTGCCCTGGATGATCTTTCCGATGATGCCTCTCATGCCCATAATGAGATCCTTGAAGACCTTGAAAGGCAGTTAGCACCGACCTTCAACGAGGCTTTAGAAATACGTGAGTGATGGAGCTCTTCCAACCCATGGAAACCTTGCCTCTGGGCATTGCTGACAGAGGTGCAGGTGGAACAGGTATGCATCAACAGCGACAAGATCACATCAAGCGAAAGATCAAGACCGACTCCAAGAACATGTGCATTGACATCATGGATGCACTCAGCGAGAGACTTGACGACAGAAAAAAATTGATTCCTGAAGAACTCGACGATATCGCAACGAAGGTGATTAATGACGTCAGGGCTCTAGTGGCATGCCTGATCAATAATCTCCTCGAAAATGATTTCGAGGGAACGTGGATCCAAAGCCGAAAGGAAGTTCTCCACCAAGAGATCCGAGAAGTGGTCTTGGAGTTGGAGAGCCAGTGGCGCTTTCATTCGCAAAATAGTGGCCATATCCTCTTACAAGATCGCAGCATCCCGGAAGACCTGGGCGAATTTTTGATCAAGCAGGAGGAGCAGCAAAGACAAATGTACGACTGGAATGAGGAGCTCGCTGACTTCTCGGAATGAGTGGATGGTATGGAAGGAAGAAGTTGACAAGGCGAGGGGAAGTGTTCAATACACAAGTTCGTGGGTTTCTGGGTGAGAGTATCTTTCTGACATTGCTGAGCTACTGTCGCTTCACAATTGGGGCTTGAGAGGATTTGAAAGGGACTTTGTCTCTGAAATCAACACAGAGAATATCAAAGACACAGATATCTAGCTATTTCCATAAAACACACAATTTGCTACATGTAAAGGCTTTGGTAGTCATTGTTTTCTCCGAGATCGCATGGCTCAGTGGTAGGTCCAGGGTAGGCCACTTCAAATGGGCTCCATGCATAATGTATTAAACTGTACTGTATTTGAGCGTGACCAGATGAAATACGTAACAATGGAATGAATTTAACTTTTTGTCTTTACTGAATCGTAAGAACCTCTTACATGGTCATGTTATCTAGATACCTAGCATTCAAGGCCCCTCGCTAACATGGATGACTAGGCAGTGACCTCGATCTCCAGCTCATTGGATGAGAACAGCCCTGAATAGGCATCATCAGCAATGCCAGCCTTCTCTATGGCCTCTTTGCTAATGTCCTCCTTCGCCTTCCCCCACACAGCCTGCCATTTGCCCGTCAACTGCACAATCGCCTTGGCGCCGATATCATCCGGCGGCACGACTGTGTTCTTAATCACAATGTCCTGCTGCTGGCTCTCCCCGGGCGCAAAGGTGATGAGCGACTCTGCATCCGGCGGCCACTTCCTCTGCACCTCGAGGGTTGGGACCTCAAGAGATGTGCTGGCGCCGTCGGGGGTGATGGACAGCAGGCCGAGTTGCAGCGCTAGCCCGTCCAGCGGAGAACCGTAGGAGAGGAATGTGACGGGGTCGCTGTTGGTGTTGGTTACATGAACTATGATGGTCGGCGGAGACGTGCTCTTCTGTGTTAGAGACACGGTAATGCCCGCGATGGGGCCTGGTGAGGGTTCGTCGTCCATTTGCAGTTGTAGCGACAGCGACGGCAATGAGTGGGTGAAGTAGGCAAATAGGCCAGCGGTGACGAACAGGCCGGCGAAGAATCGCGCTGTGGAGGATGTGCGCACGAGACTCATCGGTTCAGGTATAGCGGAGCCGACTTTAGATGAAATTTAACGGGTCCAACCAGATAGTTGTGAATCCTCCTAGAAGCTGCGGAGTTGGCGAGATGTGTTGGTTGTGATGGCGGTAAGTGGGTTGATGTGTTCCTTGGATGGGTGGAGCTGAGTGTGCAGTCGACAGGGGATTCTTCCTTTGTCGTTGATCCTTGATCACATCGACGGCGTTTCGGAGACAATCCAGTTCCCTGCCAGTTATTGCGGACGAAATATATCAAACGAGTTGTGAGGCGAAACGTGGCAAAGATTGGTTTCGGCCCGTCAATATCTCGGTGGGAGGGAAGCGCCAGGGACTTGTAGTGGCCGCCGCGTCGCACCTAATCAAGAAGCAACAGTTGTACGCGCACAAACACCTCGTACGCACGGGCACGACCTCCCCCTCATTGCAACGTCTGACGAATTCGCCATGTACAATCTAGACGACCCCCTGGCTGTCTTGTTTCGGGCGACACCCGGCACCAATGTATCAGAGACGAAGATCAGCTAGGGGGTTGGGGGTCTGAAACATCCAGCGGTACAGTCAGCCTAGTCTGGCCGAAGCAGGGGTCCTCTTGGTCCCCATCCATCTAAACCGGAGTCAACTCTATTGAAAACGCACAGAACCAAGTTATTGATACCTGTAATGGGCTCTTCAAGTAGATTGCCATTACGATTGATGTAACCGCATCTTGAGATGACAGTTGATGCCCCATGCGCCGGCGCATCTAAAGTCGAAGCGAGGGCGGCCTCCGTCGGCAAGAGCCACGGGAGCCAATATATCCGGGACTGGGATCCTCATCCTGAGAGGTAATTATGGATGCTTGAGTTGGCATCTCGTGGTTGATATCTTCGGTATTGGTTGGTGGATGATGCAATACGAGGGCCGTTTTCACTGCAGTTGACGCCAGGACCGGCTCGTGTCCTAACCATCTGAGTGGCACCATCCTTAGTAGCCGCAGTGAGGCATAATATACTCTGCAACAAGAACCATGATGTTTAAATCGAAAGAGCATTCCGAGTTGCCTTCTGCCAACTTGACTGAAACATTTCCAAGAGAGGTCTTTGCGGATGATCCTATTGGCCTTTCTCCCCGGTCTTGGGATCAGCAGCCCTGTTCAAGTGCCCGCCCGGCGGCCGGCCATTACTGGATCTTCTCGGGAAGACGTTTCTTTTCTTGGGAGATGCTCCGGAAGGAATTCATCCCATTCCACTGGCCCGCATACAGCGCAACCACGATACCCTCGTTGAGATGTGCAGGCCACAGGGATTCAAGGTGTGCGTTTTTGGCGGCACCCTCGTCACTTACTCCCCACTTCATTAATGGTATACTGCAATAATGCTTGGGCATACTTCAGATATCAGGTGAGGTATTACTATTTATTCGTTTTTATGTTTGCCAACAACCTAATGTATCTATGCTCGAATGGCGATGTCGCAAATCCACATCTTCGATCCTCGTGGGCTGTATTGCCGCCGCAATCTGGCGCACTTGTGCATCAACGACACCGGATTCTTCGGTTCTTGGCACTATACATATAGTGGGAGAGTTCACCGTCCAACTGCCCGCAAGCGACGAAGGCGTAGCGCGATCGTGATGGTGTCTGTGTCACTGATGTCGGTGAGAACGGTGTTGGCTGAAACCACAAGCCATCACCCTCATCGACTCGGCCCTGCAGCCTTGTTCGCGTTAAGGTTCTTAGTCGCCGGGCGTCATGGCCCTGGTCACACAGAATCGCTCATTTTCCGATGCAGAGAAGGGCGGTCAATTAATAACTCTATCATCGGCATCGGCGATAGAGTCCTGCAAATGTTTCTTTCCCTGATCCTTTGTGGGAACACTTGCCCTGTTCACAGGCCACCGGAAGCAGCGACAGCGAGGATGCAACCCCAACACACACATCCCGCCTGCGCACCCTTCCCATTTCGCTGGCATCTCGCCTTCCAATACGTTCGACACAGCAGCAAATACTACATCTCAAACACTAGCTCCCGGGTTTTCGAGGTTGAGGTGCTTCACCTTTAAAGCCGTTGCTTTTCGTAGCTTTTCCAGCCTTCCCAGCTGACTGGGCTGGGGCCAAGGAACAAGGACGTGCCACGTCCGAGCAATTTATACGGGACGCGCTGCAATCTCGACCTCCAACCATTCACCTTGCAGAGCGTCGCTGTTGGAGGGAAAGAATCCCGGAAACAATTCTTTTAAGCTACAAAGTTAAGTCGGTCAGGCCGTTTGCCTGCATGCGATGCCACCTCGGAATCGCGGCTGGTGGAGTTTGGCTAGCGAGGGTACCGTCAAGCTCCCCTGCCAAGGCCCTGGAGCTGGAGCCATACTGCGACCCAACCCCAGTCAAACTGCTACACCAAACGTCTCGCCCTCCAGACGAGACGAAGATCAGCATGACAATTGCGCCTGGAGCCCAGCCTCGACTTTCCCACTGCGAGTCCTCCGCCCCATGTTCGCAAATTGGATCGCCAGTTGGCCAAAGAAAAATCCCCCGATTGGGTCCCCTATCGCAGGTTCCTGGGACGCCCGTGCAAGAAAGACAGGCATGGACAGCAAACTGCGGCTCGGCTCCGTCACGCCACACGTCAACGTCAGATGCATCCGCAAGATAGGGAAATTGCAGGGCGCGAAACACCATGCTGGCCCACTGCCCACTTGACGTTTCTGGGGAACGCCGAGCTGACCGTGACGGGAACCGTAGCAGCGACACCACCCAGCTAAGCCCTTCCCGAGAAGCGGATGAATACGACTATGCCATGGGGGCAGATAACCAGACCCCCTGGCTGCCTCCTGCGCTGGGGCACTAACCGTCCCCCGTCTGAAGCACCGGAGGTATAAGTATATTTAACACTGCCTGTGCTTCATCCTCGCCCGTCCTCTTGCTGCTCCAGGTTCCTTCGTTTCAGTTTTGAACTTCGCTTTTGAATTCACTTCGTCATTCACTTCGTCATTCGCTTTAACAGTCGTTCTTTTTTTCTTTCCACTTCGCCCAAAATGAAGTTGCTTGCAGGTCTCGCTTTCGCCTCCCTGGCCGCCGCCGTCCCCGTGATGGACAAGCGGGCATCCATCGGTTTGGATGTGGAGCTCAAGATGCAGGGAAACTCAAAGGTCAAGGCCGTCATCACCAACAACGGGAAGAACAGTCTCAAGGTCCTCAAGTCTGGTACTTTCCTTGATACTTCAGCGGTCGAGAAGGCCCAGGTGTTCTCTGCCAGTATGTCCCCCGTAACCAGAATCCTCAAGTAGTCTCAGTTGCTGAACAAGTGAATAGATGGCATCGTTCCCTTTGATGGCGTCCGTGTGAACCTGCACATGGAGTCTCTCACCGACGCGGCTTTTCAACGCATTCCCTCTGGCCAGTCCATCGAGGTTGATTTCGATATTGCCGAGCTTCACGACCTTTCATCCGGCGGCAAGTACGGGATCTTGTCGTCTGGGGCCCTCTCTTTCGCCGATGATAACTCGACGAATCTAATTGGCTCCGTTCCCTTTCACTCCAACATGATCGAGGCCGAAGTCGATGGCGTGCAGGCATACGAAGTCAAAACCGCATTCTCAAAGAAACGAAGCGTCGTACAGACCGACTGTACTGGCGATAAGTTGACGGCCACCTATTCCGCGCTCGGTCGTTGCGCAGGGCTTGCCCAGGCGGCTCAGCTGGCTGCCCAGTCTGGTTCTGACGCCAAGATGGTTGAGTATTTCAAGTCGGCCAGCGCCGAGACCCGAAGCACCGTTGCTGGCGTCTATTCCCGCATCGCGACGGAGTGCGGCTCCACGACTGCTGGAGACGCCAAGTTCTATTGCACAGATGTGTACGGAGCCTGCAGCGACGGTGTCCTGGCATACACCGTCCCCGGCCTCAACTACATGGCGTACTGCGACCTGTTCTTCACCGCGCTTCAGACCGAGACGACGACGTGCCATGGCCAGGAGCAAGGCACCACTGTCGTCCACGAGACTACGCATCTCAGTCAAGTCAAGGGTACCTCTGACTACGGTGGCTACGGATACGACTTCCTGCGCAGCTTGACCGCTGCGGAGGACATCAACCACGCTGACACGTATGCGTTGTTTGCTAACGCCATCAACCTTGGATGTTAAGCAAGGAGCGTTAAATCTGCATGGCAGGGTATGGGAACATATATGGGTTGGGGGCATTTGTCGGCGTTGAGAATGACGGTAACATTAAAGGAACACGGGAACCGGGGCCGTCCGGCCGTCTTGGTTACATGGAGCCGGGTTTGTCAGGCAATATACATAGTAAAAAACGAAATAAAAATTATAAACTGCTCGGGAGATGCAAGTTCCGTGGTGAAGTGTCCTGTGCGTTGTGATCCATTGAGAGTGTGGGGAAGGGTATGATTGGGGACTGGCTAGACAAGACCGATCTCACTCGATGAACTCGATTAAAGCAGCAGGATTTGGCAGAGATCATCGCGTCCATACAGAATAGGACACATCGAGGTGAGCAAGGTATGGGGAGACTCGGTGAACCCCACCATACTAAAGCCAGGGTTTGACCAGGAAGACCCATCGAGCCAGATGGAGCCAGATGGACCGTGAGATATGACTGGAGCTTCAACTGCGGTAACGCGAGCGGCGATTGTCCACCCCGAGCCTTTAGGAGGGGAATTGCCGAATGGGATTTTTGACCTGGCCTTGGTCGGGCCAAGAGACGACCAGGACGATGCGGTGTTAGTTTCAACCTTCATGGCGAGGTGACATGTCGGGCTGTCATGGACTGATCGGAGAATTGGATCTCGACAGCTAGGAACCGCATCAGGTACGTCTCACGCAAAGTTGCCCAATGCTACGTGGTGAACCCAATCGACGGATGCTCGACGATCACTCTGGGGTTCAAGGGTAGGACTTGGATACGTCCGTCCGAAGAAGGAGAAGCGACGTACTGGAAAGGTATCTCACGACCCCTCATTGGGTCGCTGGGTGTGTGGTGGGTGTGTGGTGGGTGCGCATCGGGTGCCAACCAGATGCGGCGTCTGGATGCCCGACGTCATCGTACAGGCCCCGGCATTGCGGCATTGCGGGAGTTCCTTGGCTGGCACAACAGCTGCGGCCGGGGACTTGGCCAGGGACTTGGCCAGGCTTCCAGTTGGAGAAGGCGACCGAGCTTGCGCACCGCTGTCACTCGATGAGCCGTTGCATGTTTCCCGGAGCGTGTTAGGGCCAAGCGACTGCAGGACGAAGACGCGGCGCATGTTCCAGAATTGCACGAGCCGTGCTGTTGGAGTAGCTGCCGTGAAGCAGTCCACCGATTCACTTCTTCCCCTTGCATTACCGAGGAGCTAACAGTCGAGGCCCGACGACAACGAGGAGTTGTTGGCCCGTGAACGATATTCGACAACAAAGGAAGCTGGCGATACTGCGCCATGGCTGCCTGAGACGCCAAAAGTTGGGTTGCGGTCGAGGGCTGAAGCTGAGGGCATCGGGACAACGAGACGCTAGGCGACGCGACCAAACAATAAGATTGGATCAATGGGGTGCTAGGGGAATGAGCACCACCTGCGCAAGGGGGCTAAAAACTATGCAAACGACGAGGATGGTGCGTTGAGGCTCGATGAGGTGTCGAGGGTTCCAAGGGATGCCCTGTTGTGTGTGCTTGGAGCTTGAAAGATGGAGGGGCGGAGTTGTTAGGGGTTTGATGAGGATTGATAGTAAGTGGATGGAGAGTTGGGAATGCAGGGTCTGTCCCAGATCTAATGTTGAATATTAGCAATTAAATTTGCTATTAAGCTTTAATTATACCCTAAAATGTCTTTAATGATGAAAATAAGACTCTTTATCGCGAAGAATGCTAGGTTAAAGCCTGCTACTCTATCATATTGTATCTGAACAATAATATCCTGGAGTGCGCCGTGCTCAGCCCCTGTCCTGGCAAGCCTGCTTCCCCAAGCCCCAACGCCTCATCCCAGACAACCAAAAAAATCCGGCTTTTGGTCACATCCCCCACTTGGCTCTGCTTTAGGCCTCGAGGAAGGCATCGGCAACCTTCGGCGACGAGCGCATGCAACCGAAGGGGAAGGGAATTTTCTGTTTTTTTCTGTCCCGTGCAGTTGAAACCGGGCTGTCGGGTTGACCTAGCGACGGCCTCCCAGCTTACTTGCGTTGGCGTTGGGCTCTGCTAACCGTTCGATGATACAGCTGCCAACGTGCTCTGTTGCCGGGGCTCCTGCTCGTCATCGCCAGCTCTCTGCAGCACGTCTTCAGTGTGTCTCGCAGCGCCAGAGCCCCCAAGATGCCTCCCTATCACTGGCCCCGGTCAGCAGACCACCCCACTGAGGCTACTGGAGTGCAGCGATGTGGGCGACTTTGAGCACCCTTCTCGCATGTGTCTGGCTCACTCTGGGCGACCCTTGCAGCGGGGTCACACGCTACCAGCGCACTGTCCACGCCTGGAGTCTTCTGCGCTAAATTTGGCGGCAAGCGGGGCGACATGCCCGTCAACGTCATCGCCCACCTTCACCCACCCACCATCATCCATCATCCGTCATATGAGCGCCATTATCAAATTGTCCCATCATCCCTTCTGGGCCGGTTCCTTCTTGATCATATGCCACCCACCACCCACCATCTTCTTCTTTTTTCCTCTCGTCTATCTCTCCCACACACTCTGCTTCCCCCCTTCTTCCGCATCTCAGCCAGCATCTCGGGTACTAGCACTATCTACTAATACCCGCTCGCCCTCTGCACTGACGTATACTCTGCTTGTACACTGAGCTTTTCTCTGCCGACATACTTGAAGGCGAATCCCCTGTTTCAATTTTTTTCAGACCTGAGTCATCTGGTTCGAACTTGCTTGAGTCAACACAACACACACATCACATCCCCTTCATCCACCATGGCCGAACGCTGGGATCGTGACCGCTTCATGTACGAGCGGAGCCGTGATCAGAGCCGTGACCAGAGCCGGGATCAGAGCCGGGATCAGGGCCGGTTCGACGATGAGCGACACTACATGCGTGGCGGACGAGATGGCCGTGATCGCTCAGATGATCGACAAGAACGCCGTGTCAACCGCACCTTTGACGATGACGACACGGTTCGCGACCGCCGCTATTACGGCGAAGAGCCCCGGCCCCTGCCTCGCCGCGAGGCTCCCGGACCGGAATACACACGCCGAGTCGTACTAGAAAAGGAGCGAGAGCGAGACGCTCCTCGCCGTCCTGGATTCTTGCGCCGCCAGTCCTCCCTTGACACATTTGATCGTCGTCCATCTCGCATCTTTCACGAGCACGACGAGTTGCCACCTCCTGCCCGCCGTGAGGACATCCGCCGGGACGACTACCGGGCTCCTCCATATACCCCCATTCCTCTTCCCAAGGCTCGTGGACTGCCCCCACCTCGCCGCTTTCCCGACCAGGGATTCTACGATGACATCAAGGTCGCCGAGCCTGACCACTATGGCGATGACGACTTCCGGCCATACCCCGATCGCGTCCGCGAACGTGAGTATTCCCGAACCACCCGGAGACGCGACCACAGCCGGGAATCCTTTTCTACCCGAACTCGATCCCAGCGAAGTAGCTCTATCTCTTCGTCCACCTCTAGCCACTCCTCCAGCAGCAGTGGAGGCACCACCGTGCGGAGTGAGTACCCCAAGAAGGGCAAGACTCGCATCCCCGCCAAGCTTGTGTCCAAGCGAGCCCTCATCGATTTAGGATACCCGTTCTTCGAGGAGGTGAGTCACATTACCTAAAGCACTTCTGAACAATGTAATCTAACTATCGCCAGGGTACCACGATCATTGTGCAAAAGGCTCTCGGACAGGAGAACATTGATGAGCTGCTGAAGGTTAGCGAGGACTACAAGAAGGGTAAGTCGACCGGTACCTCAAATCATTTCCCACGGATAGACTAACATATTACTCTTACAGTCGAGTTGGAAATCATTGCCCCCAAGCCCCCAGTCGCTGCGCTTCCTCCTCCTCCTCCTCCCCCGGTTAAAGCCCCGATCCCGGCCCCACCACCTCCACCTCCCGTCGCCGAAGTCAAACCAGCTCCTCCTCCACCCGAGCCCGTCCGGGAGAGGCCAGCTCCGCCACCACCGGCTCCTCCGCCGCCAGTCATCATTGACGCTAGACCGCCGGTTGAAACGTATCTCGAGGAAGAGACGTACATTCGCGAGGAGTCTCCCAGCCGGTCCAGCGACACGTCAAGCTTCGACTCGCATCACCACCATCACCGCCGCCGCCGCCGTAAGTCTGTTGGCCCACTGGCCATATATGAAAGATCTCGTTCTCGGTCACGAGGCGGCCATGAGCTCCGCGCCGAGATTCGTGCTCTGGAGCGTGAGCTTGCGCACCGCCCCCGGGGTGGTTCTAAGAATGAGTTGGTGCGCGCTGAGCGACTTCCTGATGGGCAAGTCGTGATTTACGAGGAGAAACTGGAGAAGGTGGTTGAGCACCACAAGCCAGCTCGGCTTGAGAAGGACAAGAAAGGTAGGATGTCCATCAGCGTGCCAAAACACCGATAAAGGTGCGCCTTTTTCACCGGTTCGAACTTTGGGGAGCAACGGGCTGACCTGGATCATGCAGGACCTCCTCCGTCCCTCGTGCGAGCCATGCTCAAAACCCTGACCTGAACGGGCACTACGAAGCAACTCCACAAAATGGACTTGGATGAACGACATACGACTGGCGAAGCGACTTGAAATTGATGATTTCCCCTCCTTTTAATGAGGCAGAGGTTGGATCAAATGGGATCTACAAACGAAATAAAGAGCTCACGAATGAGTATATTTACGAAAGAACGTAACAATGATATGGAAATGATAGAGACGTGTACTGTGATTATGAGTATCACGATTCAATGGCACGACGGATGTACGGGCAAATTTGGTTCCGGTTTGGGTTCGGCGCAGATATAATGGCGGAAATAGCGATATCAGTAACGACGAAATGACCATCTTCTTTCAATCTTAAAGACTCATTATAAGAAGCACACGTTTGAGACAGGCTGTGAATATCCCTCGACCGTAGGTTGCCCCTAAACAGGCAGCTCGGCTCTCGTCACGGATCTAGTATAGATCTGACAGGCGGCTGGTGTGACTCGAAGATATGATTAAATCACGAGGGTAAACATCTGCGCCACAAGTCTGGGCCTCGTGTTGGCTCAGCTCTGCTGACAGGTGTGCTGGCCGTCTGGGATCTTGCGAGCCGCGACACCCGTGTCTAAATCGTATTTGCGAACGGGATCGCTAGCTAGATTACGGCATTCTCTGAGACAACTAATTTCCCTTCGCTGCTGTCAAGGTCATCTGGTACTGCGGGTCTCAGCATGAACTGATACGTGGGGATTTGAGGGTTGCGAGGGGCGGAATGGGTGAGATGGAGGTGTGGTGGGGGCTTTGGTCATGCGTGGCTTTTGGTGTTTGTCTCTGGATACGTATATGAAGTGAAGCGTAGCGTCGATAAGATAGTTCAGAATTTCAGATGAGAACTTCACTTCCGAGATGATATGAAACAGCACGTTGGCCGACTTGGTAGGAAGGATGTGAGTTCAGAAGCAGTTTGTTTAGTGTGCTTGCTATAAGCCCAATTCTACCTAAATATAGAAACCTAAAATCCAACTAAACAGTCCTGGGTGTCGTGCAGTAATACCAGTACCTCGCACATATAATCCTCCTCGGTGCACATTCTCCTATGAAATATCATGGTATCGTTCGTCTGACATCGATGGAGATGTCTGAAGCTCATTTACTGAGTCTTCTTCCCCTCGGCAAGGCGGCGTCCCTGAGCTGTGAACCGGACGTACGCGAACGCAGCCAATGCACCGATCGAGATGAGCGCGGCATTACCTATTAAATATCACCATTAGCATCAATGACCACTGCAACGATTGACCGACCAAAAAGTAGTGGGACGGAATGGTGAAGGAGGTGAAGAAAAACGAGGGCGAGATAACGTACCGGCAACAAACTTGCCCACGCCGCCGGCGACATCGATCATCCCTGATACGACATCACCCATGAGAGTGAAGAGTCCGGTGATGAAGCCGAAGATGGCCGCTATGGTGGAGTGAATTACGGCATAGGCCGTTGAAAATAGTGAGGCAAGAAGCTCATAGATGGACTTGATGAAGTCGGAAATCGCTGCGGTGATGGCCATGATGGGCGAAATTTCGTTGTAGATGTGTGTTCGACGCTGTGGGTTTTTTGTTTGCAAGTTGTCTGATTTAGACCTTGTTTGAGAGGTACCTAGACCCTTTTATGATGAGAGCGCGGAACCAAGTCTTGGACCTTTTTTCACTTGGAGTCGTGACGTCGTCATGCTCATCATGTCGTAGTGTCAATGGCGAGGCCATGTGACGTCATTAAGATGCCAGCCACGGGAACCACGCGACAACCCTTTTAGGTTGGCTGGGTGGCTATTGGTCTGGAAATCATAGCGTGGGTTAGCGAATCAAAATATTTGAATAGGTGAAATGTGAGTGGTGTCTTCGCAAAAGTTGGTCGTGGGTGTAAGGTGGTGTTTTGGTGAGGGACTTGGGGTAGCTGTCGGATACGGTCGCACATTAGGCACGGTCCTCAGTCGAGGAGGAACCATAACAGGCGAGGCATTAGGTGGTCCTTGATGAATGTCCACTGGTCTGCGAAGGACTTGTGGGTCAAGAGCACGTCGTCCACGTAATGTTTTGGCAGGGTGCATGTCTCCAGGAGACACGGGGCTGAGTAGGGAGGGCTCAGTCGCGTCGCGTCGGTCGAAGATACTTGGTAACTTATTAGTCGAGGGTTAGACCGAAGATCATCTTGCTGGATGCTCATGTTGGCTCCAACTCAAAGAGTTTACTAGACCCACCATGGTGAGATAGGATAGGGGAGGATGTGTCGAGCTCAGGCTTGAACGAATTCTTGGATCCCCAAAAACTCAAGTAATTTGAACCCGAGGGTGACGCTGGCAAAAATCACCGCTATCATGGGATATACTCCGACATGATGGTGGATAATAACAAAGGCCTTGGGCAGGGGGTTAAAACCAGAGCGATAAGTCAGTGTCGTGGATGGAAAAGAAACACAACACTTGGCCGACTACTGCATTTGTTTATATACCTGGACACCACCTGTTCTTTCTTTCCTAAGTTCGCGAACTCCAACTCCCTCGGGGAAATTCCATGTTCCAGTCTCCTTCCTACCTTACCCTAAGGGACCCCAAGTACACCTACCACTCTCAAGTGAGCCGGATACATGATGATGTGGAGAAAGACGTCATGATCGTGACTCGGGGTAGCTGCCGGATATGGTCGCACATTAGGCACAGCCCGCAGTAGTGCAATGACCCCAAATCTAAAACAACAAAGAGATGCTCACATTCATTCCATGACATATCCAGACACCCTAACAGCGCTGGAACACGTTGCTGTCACTAATACATGTCCTATTCAGCAACGCTGTAGCATATGCCCTAACAACGCTGTATCGTATGCCCTAATGTCGCTGTAGCATATGCCCTAATGACAATAGCGTACACCCTAATCACGCTGTAGTGTATCATTTAGGGGTTATTGCCTAATGCCGCGGACGGGGGTTTTGGACTTGTCTGCAGAACCTGTCATGGTCTAGAAAGACAGGACCGACCTCTGGGCTGAGTACCGCCTCACTTTAAACTACTTTCTACTGATGAGCCAATGACGGGAGATAGTTGAGCTAGCCGCCGTATTTTGGCAGCGGCGGGACGGTAATGGAGACGCTGTTGCAATACAATACCACGCATGTTTCCTTGACATAGGCTTCCGTTTACTTTCTTCTCATGGTGGCTGTCCAGTGTCATGTGATTGTGGCTCATGTCAATGGCAGCGAAACCGGCCATGGTGATGCCGATGACGAAGAGGTCAGTAACGACGAGGTCAGCAGCAACGCGGCTGGAGATGATCATGACAGCAGCACCAGCACGCATACGATCACATAACTAGGCGCTCAATAAATGCAGCATAATAATTAACGCTGGTTTCATACTGCGTGTGTACTACAGCGATTATTTTCACTATCAAACTACTCTTATTAATCGGAACTTGTTAAATGGCAGCCCCTACCTGGTTTAGGTATCTGGAGTCTTATAGTGTATAGGCCCTATGGCTGTCGGCAACTCAAAAGCTCTATTTCGCCCAGACTCATATAGTCTGCGAACTCTTCCAGGCTCATCGTGACTCACAGTCGGGCCTCTTTGTCCATGTTGAGGCAAAAACGCAAGGCTTGACCTCCAGTTTGGATGTAACGGGGATCCTTCGCACCCCAGATCCTGCCACACACGGAATGTGGCCCAACGGCCACATGCTTCGAGAGAAAAGTCGGTGTGGCAGTAAGGACAGGAGCTTCGCACCTCGAGGCATGGATCTCTAAAGGCCGCATCAACCGTCTGCAATAGTGCCCGACCATGATCTCCTACCCTTCCGCCCTCCCAGCCGGGGTATGTTGCTATATAGACGTCCAGTCGGTCCATGAAGTATTGGTGAGGACATAAATCGATAAAGCCCAAGGTAAGTTGCAATACCATGTGCTTATCAACTTTAGAATAACACAAAACCGACTTGATCAAATATCTCCTGTTGACAATCATAGGATAAGCTGAAGCTTGGAGCCCAACGAGTCTCAAATTACTAGGGTCATCCTTCGAGTAAGCTGCGTGGTACGGAGCCAGCAGTTGTTCTCGGTATCGCTGGTATTTAACGCCAATGTTGCTCATACATGTATACTTGAGTGCCAGCTGGATGTTTTGGGTATACAGAACGCAACTCAAGGCATAAGGGATATGAAAACGCCATTGAGGACAAGATTTGCTGGAGTGGTTGATCAAAGCGTCGCCTTGAGAAACCTTGTGAAGTTTGACACATACATCACATACCCACTTCTTGGGCATATCATGAGCGATGCTGGCAAGAAACTCCACAGACTCATGGCGGGAGAGGCCAGCCTCGGTGTTGAGTGACCCGATGAGGGCAATCCGCAGCGCATGGCAGGTTTGAGAGAGCACGAATTGAGTGTGCCGCGGAAGGTTGTCCTTGATGATGAGGAGGAGCACCTCGACGGGCAGCTGGAGTATTGCGCAATCGCTATTCTGTTTGCGTCGGTACCGTGTCACCAACCTGATTTTGGACATGAGCTGATGAAGGAACATAGCTTTAGAGAGGTTGGTGGTAGAATTGGGGTTGGAGAGTATTAGAGTGATTGATGCAGGCTGTGGCGAGTTAGTGTGGGATAAATTGCTGGGCGATTAGCAAAAGGCTCTGGTTGGCACTGGTAGGAACTCGGGAGTATAAATACTTGTTTTACAGGAGTTATCAGGGTCATGGCATCTGATGAATACCCGTGGTCATAATGGTTATGTCCCGGCTCTACAGGTGTTACCATGAACCTAACATACACTTCCTGTGGTTGAAGACCAAGATAGATTAAGGTTCAAAAGTGCCAAAAGAGACCGTGTGCTCCAATTTTATGGCATTCTAGGAGGTAAATAAGAGCTGTCCTTATTACTAAACACCCCCAAAGACTAAGAGGCTCTGGATATCGACTCAATTAAAGCCAGGCTAGCGTAACAACTCCCGGGCACGGTGAAGACGAATATGTCGGGGGTGGCAGCTTGCACGCCTCGCGGATCAGCGCCAGTAGGTCCTCGTGGAATAAGTGGAGCAGATATGATTTGGCAACACTCTCGGCTGCCTCGATTCTAGAAGATAAGATCGGGGTGGCAGAGCAAGGCGGTTGAGTTTAATTCATTATAAAACGACCAAGGTAGTGGGCTCACCAAGGTAGTGGGCTCACCAAGGTAGTGGGCTCACCAAGGTACCACCGTCAGAACTAGATGCTCCACTCCGCCCCCACCGGCGACGATGCGGGGGAGGTGGATTGCCGTTCGGCTCCGTTCCGTCGGTTCGGTTCAGACCAACTCGGCAGGACGACTCGGTCGACCATGGCCAACTTCTAAGCTTGAAGTATTAAAATATGGCACTTGTAGCTGAATCAATCTCTCATGAATATTGTTGTAGGGTGATTGCGTCAATTCTTGGGTCAATTCATCTTTCTCACGCTCCTCTACAATCCTCACATGATGGGTAGTCAACCTGAGATGCACGTCGTCATTGTGGGCGGCGGTATTGCCGGCCTCGCAACGGTAACCACCCACCGTTGACAGCGAGAAGCTCAGCTAACTAACACGCGAAGGCAATTGCCCTCCGATCCCCCAGCCGCAGAATCACGATTCTCGAACGCTCGCGCATGGTCCGCGAAGTCGGCGCCCTGCTTTCCCTGCAGCCCAATGCTACCAAGATCGTCAGCAAATGGGGCATCGACTCGTTTCTCGCCGCGGCAGAACCGATGCCCGACCGAGCGTTTCGCATGTTCAATACAGATGGTGAGCTCGTGAGAGAGATGAATCTCGACAAGAAGCAGTTTGGTGCCGACAGAGTCATGTACCACCGTCAGGATCTCTCCTTGTCGCTGAAGAACGCGGCTGTCTGCCCTGATTTGCCTGGCAGCCCGGCCGAGATTCGAACTTCGAGCCAGGTGGTTAGTGTAGACTGCGAGGGAGGAATTGTGACGTTGGAGAGCGGCGAGACCCTTCGGGGAGACGTCATTATCGGCGCGGATGGCGTTCACAGTGCCGTCCGGACAGCTGTCTTAGGCGAGGAGCAGAAAGCTATCCCGACGGGGATCTCTGCGTACCGAATGCTCATCCCCACCGAGAAGTTGGGCAACTTGTCCGCTCCGAAAAAGCTACTCGACCCGCTAGACCCGTCGACAACCATGGTCATCGGCCACGACCGACGAGTCATCATGGGTCCCGGTCGCGGGGCCAAGATGTACGGCATCGTTGCGCTGGTACCGGACGAGAAGATGGCCGAGACCAGCTCGAGCGATAGCTGGGTCGAGGAGGGTAGCATTGAGAAGCTACGCGAGGCCTACGCTGACTTCCCAGCCTGGCTGCATGAGATCTTTGTCGCGGCGCCGGACATTGGACTCTGGCAGCTGCGCGACATCGACCCGCTGCCACGCTGGGTCCGGGGCCGCACCATCCTGATCGGCGATGCGGCGCACGCAATGCTCCCGACGCAGGGCCAGGGTGCGTCGCAGAGCATCGAGGACGCCGAGGCGCTCCGGGCGTTTCTGGGGGCGTCGCCGGCCAAGGAAGACGTGCAGGCGGCGCTGGAGCGGGTGTTTGCGGCGCGGTCGGAGCGGGCGGGCCTGATACAGAAGTACAGCCGGGAGCAGGCAAGGCCAGGGACGGACGCAGCGAGCAAGGAGGTAAAGTTGGATCCCGGGCAGTTTATGAAGTATAACTGCGACTACGAGGGAGCGGCGGACTGGGAAGAGAGACAGAAACGTGGAGAGGCCACCGTGTAGGGATGGAGCGGCTCTTCATTGTATGATGTAGGGAAATAATATTTTGATCATATAAGTGCACACCATCTCTTCCAAGTCTTGATTCTGTTACTCGGCGGGCGGCAGCGTCCAGTCAGACGAACTAGGCAGATATTTTGAACGGTATTCATGGCTGGGAAGGACTACAATGGAGGCTAGACCCGGACTCCTCAACGGTGTAATCATGATGTTGGCGTAGTCCAGTAAGCCCAAAGTCGGATTCCGAATGGACTACGACATTGGACTGTGTTCCGAGTAGCTGATGTTCAGTTGCGGTCGGTGATGAGGTGCTGATGGTCGGCTGGACTAAAATAGGGTTCTGCGGTAGTTATAGTACTGTGGTAGCATTCACATGCATGCTTATACACCATCACACCATACCAAGGAAACCAGGATGTGGCAGTGCATTTTCTTCTTCTTTTCTTTTCGAAAGGCTATCTCCCGAGCCTGAATATCCAATGAACAACAGGGCTACTTCTGTGTCGCCGGCAATCGCGTGTCATTTGCCCATTCCTTCAATGGGGATGCCAGAGGCATCTGAGCGTGTTGTCTCAAGTTTGAATTAAGGCTAGGCACCGACAATCCAGCAATCTAGCAGTACTCACCCAAGTGGCCGGGATTTCAGGATCCCATTCCAGTTCGAAGCTGGTGATATCGGCGTTGGGGCTATTTAGTCAAGCTAGGGTCGCTTACCCAGGGCTGAAGAGGGATCGACATGGCCTTGTGACTGGGCTGAGGAACAAGACTGCGGACGAGGCTCTGAGTGGAGAGGCCTCCGAAGTAAAGATCGAACTTTTATCAAGCCCTGCGCATTCATATTGGGTGAGGATCCAGCCGCGTCTGTGGTGCATGACAACATGATGATGCTGCCGTGGATGTGGCTTTGAGGCTGTCTCTGCCATGGATCTCTGCCACGGACGGTACCGTTTTTTGACACCGGGAAATTCGGCCGCTAGATGTTACCGAGATGAAGATGAAAAGCCGGCACGGAAAGCTCTCCCAATGAGAAACTCTTCCAATGGGAAAGTCGGCTCGAGACAAGCCGTGAACACAACTACGAGAGCGTCTAACACGGCATTGCCATGCCGATGCCTGGCCACTGACCTGATGAAACTGCTCGACCGGGGGGTCCCATCTGCGCCGCGCCACTGACTCTTGGGCCACCTCACGCCGCCGGGCACCAATGGCGGCAGCCCTGCGGCGCCTCGCAGGGGCAGTGCCGGCCAGGGCGCTCCGCTAATGCAGCCCGCAACAGGCCACCCCCAGGCCCCAACCCAACTGCCAGCGACCCAGTTTGTGACAGCCCCTACAGGACGTCTGCCCCAGGGCCTGAGCGGGCGGGCGCGGCGGTTGATTGGGCGGCGGGTAGATCAGTGGGCACTGCCATCGTCCTTTGCACGTCTGTTTGGGGACAATTTGCTTTGCTTGGCTGCTGCAGCACCAATTTTCGTGTTGTCGCGTTGTTCTTGGCTCTGTGTCTGAGCCTCCTGCGAGTGCCGCGACAGCTTCGTGGTTGGATCGTCGCCGTCTGGGCCCGCCTTTGCTCCGTCCTCAGCGTCCGGTGCGCCCTGTGCCTCCCTCGCCGGGCTGAGAATCTTAGCCCCCGTGGAATACCTTAATTCCTGGAATGGCGTATCTGGTGATATGGTTGGGCGCAAAGACGTGGGCGCCAGGTCATTGCCTGTCATTGCCTGTCATTGCTTGTCATTGCTTGCAGCATCCAGGTGTAGTACTGGTCGGTGTGCCTCATGTTGATCCCCATCCACGTCTAAAAATGGCCCATCCCTCCTTCCCACTCCTCCGGTCCGTCTGAGCTCTCGTTTGTCTCTCCTTCCCTCCGACAGTGGTCCTGTGGCTTGCATTTTTTCCCAACGTTCCTTCCGCCCTCAGTCAGGTGGACGAGCCTCGACCTTTCATTACCCAGACACAGCCATTGTCCCTGTGGTCCTGACTGTAGTCCTCCCTGTCTGCGCCATCTGCGGTGAGCGTCCGACCACTGCACCGGTGCCATCGCCAAGCCTCGCCATCGTCACCACTACTCTGCTCCGGACAATTGCGCGGTTCCCTACATCATCAAGACCAAGGTCGCTTTGCCTCCCTTGTCCGCGGCTTCATCGCCCCCTAAGCCATCGCCATGATGCTCCGCGAGTTTGAGCGATACTACATCGCCCATGATGCCCTCATGCTGCTGACCTTCATCCCCTGCCTCATTCTCTTTTTCTGTGCCCTCTGCATGGCCCGTCATCGCAAGGATCCCGCTCGAACAGCCTTTTCATATCTCAAGGCGGCATTCGCCTGCTTAACAATGTGCGTCTGCATCCCATCCTTTCCTGTCATGTCACCGTGTCTCTCACCACACATTCATATGCTATGCCTCCCCGAGAAGTCGTTATTGTGCTGACCATAGTTACAGCTTCATTTTCCTTGACTTTTGTGGCTATGGACTCGCCTTTGCCAATACCCGCATCCAGTATGAACTGGATTATGATGCCTCCGACGACATCTTAAGAGCCATCGCCCTCGCTCAGTACAATACCTTCACCGTCGCCCGAATCTTCGAGGCCATCGCCGATATTCTTGTCTTGTTGATGCTTCTCCGTCTCGGCACTGGCATCGCCCTAGTCCATGCAGGAAAGCCAGGGAAATTCGACAAGAACCTCAAGTTTACTTCATATGGCATTGCTGCAGTGCTCGCAGTCATTGCCCTCGCCCAGTTTGCCCTCCGCCTTCGTTTCTACAATGAGGTTTTTGCCAAGAACCAGTCGTTGTCTGCGTCGGCCGCGAACAAGCTGACTGAACAATTCAACTCCTCTCGTCAGCTTGACTTCTCTTTCCGTGTCCTAGTCTTTGTCTTGGCTCTTGTCGTCGTCGCACAATCTGTCATGGTTAAGATGCAGACGCGGTCGGAATCGCGACTGTCTTTGGTAAGCCTCACCTGGCTTCTACCGCTCCATACATCCTAACCTTTGAACTAGTCCTCTAATACCCTAATCACATGTGCCGGACTTTGGCTTCTACGGACCGTTTACGGAGTGGCATCCATGGCGTCGGCATTGAATCTAAGCGATGTCCTAAAGGACCCATTCTACGAAAGCTACTACGACATCCTAGACATTGTCTTCGGTGTTTGGCCTCTGTTCATACTCCTTTGCCTCGTGTTTAACCTTGGTTCCAAGAAAAACAACGGGCTCTGGTCTACTGAGCAGCCTTTCATGATGGATAGCCCGGGCGACCAGCAGACGCCATGGGGCTACACCTACAATTCCCAAAACATGGCACATCAGCAACAGCAACATCAGTCACCTCCGATGCGAGCAGAGTTGATACAACCTGTATCACCGCCTCAGTCGACATATTATGTTCCACCAATTCAGTACAGCTCGCCTCCTCAGGAAGTCTACTCCCAATACCCCCCCTCAGCAGCAGCAGTACCAGCAACAGCAACAACAATACCAACAGCAGCAACAACAGTATAGCCCTCAGAGCCCAGTCTCCCAAACAAGGTCACCCCCACCTCACGAGGATGCCATGGGCCTATATCACCAGGCAGACGGAACACCTCCCCAGGCCGCCCCTCAGCCGTACTACGAAAAGGCCTAGGAACTGATGAATTTAAGGAGAAAAGATGTTGGAGTTGATGTTGATAACATTGCTGGTCTGTTTGGGAAGTTTGGGAAGGACAGGACGCTTGCACGCTTAGTACCATACCATCTATATTGAACCTTGGCTTGTTCCTCCTTCAACAGCCGATCTACGCGAATGACAACAGGTCCCCATGTGGAATGATTCCGAAATATATAGAGTATCGCTATCGTACACCAATCGCTATTTCAACCTCCAAATTCATGGAAGAATTCGGCCATGGATTGCAACCTTTCGAATATAATAAGACAAAGTAATCACAAAAAAACATATATTTATGTTCATAAGCTTTTAATAATATTCAGTTTATTTATTGTACGTTTATGGATCCCATGCACACGAATAGCTATACCCAATCTATGTTGTCTATGTAGCTCAAGGTTATTTCATTCATTCCACGTCCTCCGAGAACTCGGCCGGAGCTACGAACGGCCCAGCCTCTCCCATGGTACCAGTCACGTATCTTCCACTCAGTTAGTAACTGCATTATCATTAGAGGTGACAACGTACTTTGTGTGGCTTCCCCTAGCGGCTAACTGCCCCTTGCTGTTGGTGAAGGTAATTGTCGTATATGCTAAGGTCTTGCCGACTACATCTGTGTCAATAATACATCTCGAGGGTCGAGGCTTTTGACATTCACATACTCTTGTCGCAAATGGCTGTTCCTTTCAAGGTATCGCCTACTCGTCCACCCGGGCTGAGATACGACACTTCGCTTCGTCAGAACGCACAACCTATGTAGTGGGAGAGAAGGAAATACCATTCAGGTCGGTTGACACACCAGTTGCGAAACGGCCAGTCGAGGCCACGGCCAGAGAGCCGCCGAGGTCGACCATACTCGCAATGGTACCGCCATGGATCATCTTGAGTCGGTTCTGTAAGTGGATTAGAGGTGATGGACAGGCAATACTGAAGTGGGATGCTGGGCGATAGATAACTTACTGTGTGGTCCTTGTGGATGTCGAGTTCGAAGTCGACCCTGCCCTCAGTTGCGCTTAGGATTCGGAACTGGGAAGTGTTAGATCAGGTTCAATATATATTGTTGTGTTGAAGGATTCTCCTACATGTGGTCCCAACAATCTATGGGATGGAGTTGTCAGCATTCCGTCTTATCAACGATCCAATACCTTGGGAGGACTTGATTGAGTGCCAGGATAAAGGGAGCAGCGAATGACAGCGTACCTAGGCTCAAGACCGGACTCAGCCATGAATGACCGTGTCACCTGTACACGTGGGATGGTCAGTTCAGTCGCGTACAGAAGCCAACTCAAGCCATGTATGGCAGGGAATGAGAGGGGCCGAGTTAGATGACGAACCGCCTTGACGAACTGCGTAGGGTTGAGCTTCTTGGCCATGATTGATGCGGTCTCGGTTTAAATTCTCCTTGTCCTTGCGTTTCCCTATGATGTTTAGGAATTATGATTGAGTACAATTCCTCCTACTCCGCGGCTCTAGTCCACGATAGCCGACTAGCTGGAGCACCCTTGGATATCCGGGGAAGCACGGAATATTAGCGCCGCCGAAGCTCCACTTTCGGCGTTTCCTTTGCCGTGGTTCCTGGGAAGCTGGGAGCGAGCGCCGAGACTGACGTAATTACCCGGATCTTTTCCGACAACAAGTCTTTGTCTTCTCAAGCACAGCCGTGCATTAAGGCTACAGCTTATTTTTGAACGAGATCGATTCACTCGAGACCATCCAACCTCGACCACCTTTGACAACTTCCCCCCCACGGTTCTCTCGTCCCTCCCACCGCCGTGTACGAAACTTCGAGCTCCTAATTCTGATTCACATCTCTTCTCCCGCTGGTCGGACACTCCCTCCTCTTCTGCACCTGCTATCATGAGATAGCTTCCATCGACTTACCTGACTGACTGATTGCGCCGCGCGCCCTCGGTTGCCCAACATGTCAGTCAGCCCAACGCCCTCGTTACAGCTCGCCGAGTACCTCGAGAAGCTCCCGGGTACGACATTTAGGAAGTTGTACCAGCAACCCTCGACTGCATTTGCCATCTTCCGCCGCATGCTTCCGCACCTGGGTAAGCCCCCCCGTGAACGGCCTCGTCACGCAAGCGCACTTGCTAATCCTCTACAATGTGCCAGCAAAAACCTTTGTTATGCGAATCCTTTACATGCCCAAACCAATACTGCTCAGTGACCTCGATGACTGGGTCAAACCGAGCGCCAAACGGTACGACTCCCTCTCGTGGAGTCGTCATGCAACCGCTCTGACGTCGACCTAGGCAAAAGGATCAAGCTCTATCCATCATGCGCGTCCTCTACATCGTCCAAATCACGGCACCCTCGAAAGATCGACCACAGGAGATGCAACTGACGGCAAACTTCAAGACCTCGCTCCGACTCGCCCTCTCTGGCGGCGGCACCCACAATTCGTTCGGCGTTCCCTCGAGCCTCCAAGTCCCCCTCGAGATCGACATCCCCTTCCTCGACCGTTATGCCCGAAAAAGGTGGGAGGATATCTTACACTATGTTGTGTCTAGTGTCGGCTTCAAAAGCGCAAGCGAGGTTACCGGACCGAATAAGAACGTGAAGGAACTCCTCATCGCAGGACGGCTGGTCGATCGTCGCCCTAATGGCGGCGTCGGCATTACTCAGGCAGGTTTCACTTTCCTGCTACAAGAGGCCAACGCCCAGGTGTGGACACTTCTGCTGCTTTGGATCGAGGCTATGGACACCAGAAAGGAGCTCGAGGCTACCGACATGCTATCGTTCCTCTTTGTTCTCGCGAGCATGGAGCTCGGCCGCGCCTACGACACCAACGCTCTAACGGATCAGCGGAAGAACATGTTGGTATACCTTGTCGAATTCGGTCTCATCTACATTCCCAACCACAAGTGGTCGATGTTCTTCCCCACACGTCTCGCCACAACTCTCACGAGCAGTGGAAACAGTCTCCGGAGCATCAGTGACGGCGTCGCAGCCGCCACGGCCGCGGCTTTGACCCCAGGCCAGTCCAACCCAACTAGCAACAACGCAGATCAGAAGGGCAGTGTCATCATCGAGACCAACTACCGTCTCTATGCCTACACCCAGTCCACTCTGCAAATCGCCGTCCTCGCTCTATTCGCCAAGCTCAACATGCGCTTTCCCGATATGGTGGCTGGTCGTCTCTCGCGCCAGTCGATTCGCCAGGCCATTAACTTCGGCATCACGGCAGACCAGATCATCTCGTACCTCGCCGCGCACGCGCACGACCAGATGCATCGCACCGCCGCCCTTAACAACAAGCCTGTCCTACCCCCGACGGTCGTTGACCAGATTCGTCTCTGGCAGCTGGAGAACGAGCGCATGAAGACAACTGGCGGCTTCCTCTTTAAGGACTTTGAGGACCACAAAGAGTACATGGCCGTTGCGGGCTTTGCCGAGGAAGTTGGTGTCCTGGCCTGGCGTAATGATGTGAAGGGCATGTTCTTTGCGAGCAAGCACGAGCAGATCCGCGACTATCTGCGGATTCGGAAGAAGGCCGAATAAACCAAGACTAAATATGGAGGGAAAATACCAAAAAATGCTACGTATGTATAGGCAGCAACGGCGTTACAAGGAGTAGGGAACAGAAACCCACGGTAGGAGATAAATGGATGGCATCGCCAGGTTCACCGGCATGTGAAATCACGGACCCAAAGGCGGGTAACTATGTACATGTACAAAGAAGAAATTCGGTCAAGGCCGTGTTGTTAGAGGCGTGCCAGAGGCCGAAGTTGGCTGTCGACGATACCAAACTGAAAGGAGTCACGGGTTGAGCTTGACGCTGCAGGTGGAAGGTGGTAACTGGCCACGGTCGAGATGGGGCAGGAGGAAGTCTTCGTTATAAAGTTTGAAAGAGGAACTCACTCTCGGATGCCACATCGACCAAACCCATGCCAACCATCATTACAACGAAGAATATCACAATCAATCATCATTGCCAATTCTTAGGCTGCAAAGAGATACAAGAGCACAACCAGACAAAGCAAACACTATCCGGAACCTACGAGTATTAATCAACATGTTCCTCCCAGTCGACGTAGCACGCCTCACCGGCAGAATGGTGCCCACCTCCCTGCCGATCCAAGGCGACAAAGACTTCAAAAGCGCCACGCCCGACCCCGCCACAACAGTCAAAGTCCTCATCCTGGTGTCGGCCTTCGGATGGGTCTTCTTCGGCGTCATGAGCATCCTGTGTATCAACGGGCGGGGCCGCGCCGGCCGATGGGTGCCAGAATGGTACCTGGACTCGCACGGGTCGCGATGGGATCGAGCCGCGGTGGTGGCTTGGTGGGTGACAGTTGTGGTGCTGTGGCCGGTGATCCTGCCGGCTTTGGTGGTGGGGATGGGAGTCAAGGGGATGGTGAGGCATTGCAGGGGCAGGGAGCTTGACGACGGGAGAGATGAGAAGTAAGGATCTCGGCAAATCAAATGGTACATGTGAACGAATGACAGGATTGGGAGGTGGTATGGTGGGAATGGCATAGAGAATGGTGATGGAAGGCTTCGTGTTGTTGGTGCTTTACTCGCTTGGTGCGTTGGTGGGAGACACGGGTCAATGATACGCCATACAGATTGCAAGTAGGCCTACGAATATTAAATGAAACAAAATGAACTCATTAGTTCCGCTTATAATGACCTGAAATGCAATTTAGACTGAATTGGGTGACAACCAGCTTGTCTCCTCTGATAACTCGTCTACCTTGCAGGCTGTCAACTCTAACTCTTGTAGACTCAAGTCAATGTCCATCGCGCAGGTATGACGGCAAGAATGGTAGAATAATCACATGCTGCGTAGTATTGTCGCACGTGTCTAAGATATGGAATGGGGGAAAATGAGACAGTCGCAACGTCGGGATAGCTCCTCTGTTTGTGACCTATTTGTGGCCAGCCAGTGCCTCACCATCACGTTCTCAGCGCCCCACTGTCACGTTCTCAGTGCCTCAACGTTGTCACCGAGGCCGCACGACGGGCTGGACGAGTCCCAGCCTCGCTGACCTCGAGCCCGCTTAGGCTTAGCGGCGTCTTCGTCCAAACCCAAGTTGGCCAGCCTCCTCGATTCTAATTGGCCCACAGCGCTAGCTCGTCGTTTCTTGCCCAGCAACGGGGCGAGCTCGCCCACGGAAAAACTCACCTCCCCCGTTCCCAGGGGCCGCTTGAAGGCCGCAGTGTCGCTCTCCTCCTCCTCCACCAAACCCGCACGCGAGAGACCAAGACGCAGTTGATAACGAGGCTGAAGCCATTTGCTTCTGCTCGTCCTGCTCCGCCCGCTGTGCATTCTCATCCTCGAGGCCCCCGCGCTTACACCGACGTACCCTGTTTGTTTTTGTGTTGTTGCTTTTGCATGTCCCATGTCCCGCCCGTGCTAGAGCGCGTGCCATCCTGACCAATTCCGCCCAGCCACGACGTCAGGGACCCGTTTGCACGCGACTTTGGCGACGGGTTTGGAACACGCCGACAAACAAACAATAGTCGACACGCATCGTCGCCTGATTTAAGACCTTGGGCCGCCGTTGAATTTTCTCGACATCGACCAAGGAGCTGGACCGTCCGAATCGACGCTCCTCCACCGAGCAATCACCTCCTCTTCACGCCCGGTCTGCCGGTCGCCTCATCACCAATTCACGATGGCTTCCGACTCCGAGGCATCCATGGTCCAGGCACAGCAGCTTGACGCCGCTGTGAGCCATATGGCTAGCCCTGTCCACCATCCCTCTACCCCCCAGGACTTAGGATCCCAAGATTTGTCACAGGTGACACTTCCGTCCACCGAGATCCCGCAATCCCCTATCGACCTCGACGAATCGTTCAAGACTGAGACCAACGAAGACCGACCCGCCATCACCATCATCCCCTCTTCTCTTACTCCGCCTCCTTCAACCCAGGTCAATAGCCACATGCAAAATGGTCACTCCAAGCGGGCTTTCTCGGGCTCCCAGCAGTCGACCCTCTTCTCCCCGCCCGCCACTATTCTCAACACCCTCCGCGACCGCCAACTCACCTCCGACTTCGTCCCACCCGCGCCCCAGCAGGTCCTGGAGGCTTCGGTGGACGAGCTCCGCAGCATGCTACAGGGCTGCATCGCTGAGAACCAGAAGCTTAAGATGGAAACGGCCCACCACAAGCTGCAGTATAACCTCCTGAGCCTTCAGGCCGACGAGGACCAGAAGCGGGCCGTTGTGGAACATGACATGATCCGTCGTGAGGTCGACGCCCTGCGAACGGCCGAGCACACCCGCCAGGCTAAGCGGGAGTTGAGCACCTCTTCCGACTCGACTCATGCCAAGTACCTGCAGATGAAAATGTGGTATGAAGCAGCCGTTGATGAGGCAGACACGTTGCAACGCCGTGTGAAGGTGGCCAAGAAGGTCATCCAGCAGAAGGAGGAGGAAACCATTGGCCTGACTGAGGAGAGGGACATGCTTCTCAACCGAATCCGCGAGAACCGAGAACACCTGCACAGCATGTGCAGCCCCGGCGGCATTTTCCACGGTGCCTTGACCCCCAAGCAGCAGGCCCCAGCTGTCTCAACGCCCCAACCCTACCGCCAGACTCCTCGTCAGACTCCACGGTCAACCGCTCGTGACACCCGGGAGGGAGAACATGGGCTGTCAGCTCTTCTCCAGGCCATGAGCCAGGATAACAACAGTGCGCCATCAACTCCCATCCCCTCACACCGACCAGCACCGCGACAAGTAAGAAAGCATCAGCGCAATGCTCAATCCATGTCATCACTTCCAACTACGCCCATGAACCGTCCCCGTGGTGTGCATACCGGCCTCCTCCCCTCAGTCGATCTCGTGCCACAGACCGAACCCCAGCGGTACCCTCAGAGGACCTACGTGCCTAAGACGCCCGTGTCGAAGCCAGATCGCCGACGTCAGAGCCGAGAGAGCACCATCTCTGTGGAGGATAATGAGGAGCTAGCCCGGCAAGCGTTGCAATCGGTTGCAGCCGCCGCCTCGTTCGCTTCTCATGCTTCACGCACATCACGTGGTGCAGGACGTTCGCGCGAGGAAGATGGTGAAGAGATATTTGATAGTCAGGCCAGCCAAGCGGCCACGGAGTTATTGCGGCGGGATCCGCGTCAGAGCTTCGAGGTGGCTAGTTCAACAGGCTCAAGAGGCGGAACACACTCTCCGGTCGATAAATCCGCCCGCTTGCAGGCGAAACTGTTCTCCAACTCGAAAGGGGACGCTGAAAAACGCAAGTTTAGCGGTAACCACGGGTCCAACGATGAGGTGCTGCGGGATCAGGGAAGCCCTGCCAAGAAGATGCGGGTTGGAGGACCGTTGGTTGAGGAACGAAGGAGGGTGGGGTTGGGAATTCAATACACCCAGTAAAGGCGATGACAAGTCAGCATTAACCACAGGAATGGAAAACTTATAGATACCACCACGATCCAGCAAAGTCTGGATGTGCATGAAGTTGAATGATGGGGCAAAGGAACACAGGACAAGATCATCTACAAGCGGTGGGCGGAGATGGAAAAGAATGTCTGCTGTTAAGGATATTGGGTGCTATAGTCCAGGGTAGACTAATAGTGTTCAAGTAAAATCCAAGATAAATAAAGAGCTTGAAACCAATTTGCGTCTTGTGTGTGCCGTGATCTGCGACTCTTGACTCTACTCCGAGACAGGTGATGACAAAACGTCGGCGGCTGGGTTTTGGGGCGAACTGCACCGCCTCACATGTGCAGGAACCAGCAGCCACATCCAGGTGCGTTAGCCACAACCCAACAGCCGAGATCT